>JANRGW010023342.1:70000-165187 GCA_024733675.1 Psilopsiagon aymara
CAGTTGAAAAATGAAGAAAAAGATACGTATGACGAAAACCTCCATTACCCTTTTCTTCTCATTTTAACCAAACACAGATAGAAGATGACTTGTTTGTTTGTTTGTTTTAAGGTGGACTACAGAAATTTAATCCATGTATAGGGATGTTTGGGAGTAGGGAGGGTTCAGTTCCCCCCCCTTTTGTTCCTGAGCCATCATCAGAGAAATATTTCCAATTGGGGCTTGTTTCACAGTGTGTAAACATTGAGACATTTTTTTGTATCATTTCAGAACTTTTTTCTTTCCAGTTATATTCCAGCTTAAAACTGATTGGACTTTATATGTATGCCTCAACAAAGGTGTAACGCTGGGTTCCTTCTCTTTCGTGCCTTTAAACTTGCATGTACTTTGTTAAAATCTTAAAATTTTTTTTTTTTTGATGTCTATTTGAAAATATTTGAGCAATATTCTTTGTGGGCTTACATAACTGATGTAAAGGAGTAAATGAGTTCAAATTTAATTAGCAAGGAAATAGTTGTCTTTAAGATCTTTTAAAAGTGCACCTATTGAATGCTCCAATTTTTCTGCCCTTTTTACTTATTTATTTAATTTGACTGCTGATTTTTCTATCCATGTCCTCATTTGCTTCTGTTTTGAAGGCTTTTTCTATCTATAGGTTTTTTCCAGCAGGACTTTTCCTGCTGTAGATGTATAAGAAATTATGCAGCAGACAAAAGCCTCATAAACTGACCATTTGTCCTTTGGACACAATAGCCTGCCCAGCCCCTCTGCTCCTCCTCTCCAATTATGTGTGATTAGTCTCAGTGTGTTGTGTCAAGAAGGGGGAGTGTGCTGAGTGCTTATTATCTGTTTAGGTACAAGAAGAGCACATTTAGGTTCTGACTATGAATGGAAAGTGAGCCTTTATCAGGACTAAAATCTAAATGCTACTATCCTAGAAATTGCTTTTTTAAAAAAATACATCCTTTTTGGAAAAATTCCAAGAAACATCGTAACAACTGAAGAATTGTGTAGTGTAATCAAACTCTCTCTCTTGAATTAGTTTATATTGTGATATACTAGGGCCCAAGTATTTGACAAACATTTGATGTGGCTTTTCTTGACAAAAATCCTACAAAGAAACAGAAGTGATTTCTTATTCTCTTAATGGTTTAATAGACCATTTGAATGACTTCTCAGAAAAACAACTTGGATCATTGAAGAACCCTGTACAGTCTCTTAAACTGCAACACTTTTTAAATGGTGAAAAAAGAGAGAGAGGCAGGGACCATGACTGAGAGAGGGAGGTACTAGAAGCAAGGAAGTGTAGAGGGTCATGCTGAAATACATTCATTAAAAGAATGGCAGTGAGCATTCTTCCGTGTGTAACAAATTGGGCAGCATGTAAACCTCGAGCTCATGAAAGTCCCTTTCTCTTTGCTCTTCTTCAAGCAAATTTCTTCACTACCGGTTTGCATGTCCTTGTATTCAGTACTTTTTATGCTCCATTAGAGCACCTAGATGTATCCCAGAAGGCATAGGTCAAGTCGCAGTTAGATCATACATTTCTGTCTCACAAAAACTTGAATTGCAATGCCAAGCGATGGGCTAACATCACAATAACAGCAATTTATTCCTCTTTTGATAAAAAGCAGCCTATTCTCAGTGTTAGATAAAGACCAGGGGCAATGCAAACCAACCATTTATCCTAGAACTGAGTAGTATGTCTCCCCTAGAGCTGGTATGAGTTTCATGTTCAAACTCTTGTTGGAAGATGCTTGTCTCATAAGAAATCAAAAGCATTTAGGAGTAATTTGAAATTGCTGTGAAGGTGGCTTTAGTTTAATTAGCTTTGTTTTGTTTGTCTCACACAGCAATGCCTTTGTTTTCTCTAAAACCATGTACAAGGAAATCTTTATAATCAACCAAGTTGTGAAAAATACTGAAAAATTACAATTTGTGAACCTTTTATTTTTGAGAGGTCTTGAATGTCTGCTGTACAATAATCTAATAAAGATTGTTAGTTGCCAAAAATAGATCCAGTGTCACTGAATTGTGGTTTTAGCTCTAAGAAGAAAACAGTTTTACTCAAATTAGTAGCCAATAATTGCTTTTCATTTCTTTAGTGTCTGTCACTTGATTTGAAGGCTTTGCACAGGTGCTGCCATCCCTAAAGTGTGTAATTGATGGCTTGTTTACCAAAGATGTATTTACGCTTCATCCTACCAACTCACATTGGAGCTCCACAGGCAGTGAAGTTATTCATCTACATAAGTGCTTGCAGGTTTGGTCTATGCAGATATTTTTAGAGGTATATAAGCAAGCTCTCTTCTTTATTTTTTTGTTTTAAAGTGGGTATTGAAAAGTGACAGATGTAGGGTTTACTGTATATGAGGTGCTAAAAGTGTTCTTTTTCAGAGACATCTCAGAGTCCCTCGTGTTAGTAGGAAAATGTTTCTGAGTTCTGAAATTTTAATTAAAATACAGTATTTATTAATACATCAAATGTCTTTGCTAAGAAAGGAGTTAGGTGGTTTCTCAAATCATGCTTATTAAATGTATCAGTGCCTTTCATGTGACGTGCTTTAACTAGCCTCTGATACTTGCTGTATTTTTAATGATATAGTTTACTGTGTTCTGTAAGAAAATATTGGGCTTAATTACTTTATATCTGCAAAGCACTTCAAAGATGAATGACACCGTGCAAGTGTTATGCTGTCTTCACTGAGAATGGAAGTGTCAGGCTGATGCAAGTTTTCTTTCACATATGTTGGTAGTTTTTAGAGCATCGTTGTGTTGCTCCTCTCTCAGAGAAAAAATGGCAGAGAGAAATGAGCTTCTTGTGGACATCCATTCCCCTGGGCACAACCCTAATGCAGCTGGTTCTACTGGCAGTGAGTTGTGATCTTCAGAACATAAAGGACCAAGAAAATATCTTCCATTTCCTGCTGTGAAAGCTGGCAAAGGCTTTCTGACAAATCACAAACTAGTCCTATCTGATAGCATTCTGGAGCACTGGGACAAATCTGTCCGTCTGGGTAATAAGTTTGATTTGAAATGAAAGATGTCTTAAGAGTGTGAGATGAGGCAAGCGAACATACTATCCCAGTTACCAGCCCAGCTGCAAAATCCTTATTAGACAAGTCATTCACATTTTGCCTGTGGCTTAATGGATACATGTTGGTGTGAGGAGGGAAGTGGGATTACAATTGTTCACCTCATGAAAAGCATCCTTACATCTTGAGCCTGGCTGCATACAGTTTATCAAGTGTTGTATCTCTGTGACAACTCTCCTTCACTGTTCCTTGAACAAAAGAGGATGCCGTGGGTGGAGTTTTTGATCCACCTCTTGATATGGCAGGTGGCACAGCTGATATGGCAGGGGAAAGACCAAAAGGCAGCAACACATTGAAAATTAAACAGAGCAGCGTTTTATTGCCATCTTTCACTTGTTCTCAATGCAAAAGAGGAATAACCAGGTCCCTATATTTTCACAGAGCAAATTATAAACACATAGTTTAGCCTGGATTTCTTCTGCGTGGTTTTCTTCTTCTTTAAACTAGCAAATAAAAAGTAATGTGGAACTGTGAATTCCTTTAACTCTTGTGAAATGTCTTGAGATGCTGGTGGAAGGTGCTAGGACAGCATGTACCACCAGTTAGATCTAAGGTGTTTTCTGTGCAGCATGGTTGTTTCCTCAGAAATAGATAATTTTGATGCTTTCTATCTCTTAATTAACTTTTTAGATTTTCCTGAGTCTGATTAAGATGGTTTGCCATGGTTTTGCAGTCACAAGTCAGTAGTCTAATATGGCTGTAAACACACCAGCATCTTTTGAAAATGGTTTTGAAAGCTGATTCTCAATGTTACTCTCATCTGCCCCACAATAGCACTTTACTTAACCCAGCCAGAAAGAGGGTACCCTGACGCAAAACACCATAAAGCTAAAAGTAAGCTAGTAGTGAATTTGCATTTAAATGTTAAAGTAGGGAGGGGGTGTCCCCAAAATTATGCCCATTCCCCATACGCTGGAACCTGAGGCACAGTGTTGCTGTCTCATTTGCCTATAGCCATTTAGAAAGCAGCCAATACACTCTAGAACTGACCCCAAATTTTGTGAGACTGAGCACCATCTCCTCTGCAAGATCCGTCTCCCTCTCCAACCTGTGGACTCTGTTCAAACAGCTGAATGTAACAAACCTAACTTTTCTTTCCCATTTTTAAAAGGTTTAGCCTATTATTAAGGCGCCTTGCTTAGTCAGCAGCTGGCTTGCTGCCAAAAGGCCCAGCATATTGCTGTGGCTGGGTAAAAGCTGGATATTTTCCATCTCTGTCCAACAGTGGCATTGGATCTGCATTGTCTTCTTGTGTGTAAAGTGTGTGGAAAGTAGAGGGAAGATGCACGGAGCAGTAGTCCAGATGGCATTCCACAGCCTGAGAAGAAACATCTTGACCCTCGAATCTGGGTTAAACTCAACAGATGCCAAGCCCCCAAAAACAAAGAGCTGTTGTGGCTGACAACAGCAGAGGAGCGATAGGCCTGCAGTAACAGAAAGTATCTTTTATTTTGGATGTATTTCCTGCAGATAACCAACACAGTGTCACTTGCAGAACATCGCTTATTAAAAATAAGCAAAAAATAAACGGTTCTCAGCGTTAGGCACCGTCCCCCTGCTGCCCCTGGGTGATGGGTTGTGCTGGCAGAAGAGGATTTGAATGTGCATCCAGTGCGGTGCCCTGACAGAGCCGGTGTGCTAGAAGACCGGTTATTTTTTCCTGCTTCTGACTTCAATTAATGTACTTTCAAAATGATTAAACATATCATGCTGTGACTTCTAAAATGTCAACAAGCTTCTAAACTTGGGAGACAGGAATGTAATAAAATAGGTAATAGGAGATTCAATAGTTAATAGAGGCCCTGAAGTGTGAGTGTATACAGTAGCTGTATATTGGAAACTGTGCAAATGAAGATGGCTTAGTATTGCAAACTGAGGAAGAAAATTGTTTTTAATTAGCACCTTCATAAGAACTGCTGATTAATACTGTTTGGTTTGGTGAAAAGCTTTCAGCTGAGTAATTTGTACAGCCATTACAACAGTTTTGTTAGACCAGGACTCCTGTTGTTAAACACAAACAGCAGATGATAATGGTGGAAGATGAGTTTGTCATGTAACAATTTACCTTATTGAAAAAAGCTTTATATAAAACCCAATACAGTAGGTACCAGCAGAAATCACATATTTTAAATCCTTTCAAGATTGCAGTGTGCGGTGCTAGTGTGTTTTTTCATGGACTAGAAACAGATTTTATATCATTTATAAAATTATATATACAATTTAAAGGTGTTGCAGCATGGACAGACCACTTTACTGGTAATGCTTTACATCAGGACAGTAAAGTGCTGGGATATTCAAACACTTCCTAAGTATACAAAGTAGGTCTAAAAATTGAAAGGTAATTAAGTAATATTGTTCGCATGCAAATGTATGTTTGTGCATTATGCACTGAAATTACGTCTGGTGTTTGTGTGATGTCTAGCATTTATACCTAAGGCTTTAAGGAGATTTCTCCCAGGTTAACTACTGTTCACTGCTTTTGCTTGCTGATCGACTGACAAGAAAAAATTAAAACCCGTTATCCATGTCTCCATAACAGAGGAGCATATGTATTTTAGTGGCCTGGATAGGAAAATCAGTGCGGCCTGTAGAAACAGAGGGATTTTATTAAATGTGGTAACAATGAAGGACTATCTGCACTAAATTATGACGCTAACCAAGGATGGTAAGATCTGTAAATTATTGGAGTGCTATAATAGAACATGAGAGTTTTCCTTTAGACAGGCCTTCGGGGTAATAACAAGGGTTGAGACTCACGACAGTGCCAAATAAGCTTTAGACAGCATAATAGTCTGCAAAGAAAAGCCACAGAGCACTAATGTAAAAGAAGAGCTGTCCACCACATGCAGTAAAAATCACCAAAGGTCATTTTATGGTAGCAATTGTGACATAAAATTGGTGGTCATGCTACATGTCTAATACTCAGCACAGCTTTATAAATGATGGGCCCCTAGCGATGGCTGTCATTAAGTGCTTTCATCATAATAAACTTTAAACTGTTGGCTTTATGAATCGCCAGCCAGCTTCAGCTGTTCGTTGGATGGAGCTTGCAGTGCCTTAAGTGTGACAAGGCCTATTAGGAACTGCAACCATGTTTCAAGCGTACTTGGCTTTCCCACTCCTGGGGTGATTGCTGCCTATTAAATGGCATCTGGGAAGATTTTCCTCCAGCAATCTCTGATCAAGAGCTTTTTTGGGCTTTGACCTGCATTTCCTTCAAGACTTTCTCTGAGGAGTTTTATAAGAGCAAAACTCCAGAGGATTTATAGCCACTTCTGATTAATACCTTTTCAGTTTTTCTAGCAACTCTCCCACTGCTACATGGAGAAAAGCTTTCATTGTTCCTAAGGTGCTTATTTGTGACCTTTTCTCTGCTTTCTGATTCCCTCTAACATGTTCTCAGTGAAATCCTTGGTGTGCAACCAAGACAGTTGCTGAAGTTGCTGCAGCTTTGTGTGGAGTGGCTTTGATAGTTAAAAAGGGAAAATTAATTTAGAAGGAACTCCTCCCATTTCTATTTCAACAGTGTTCTCACAACTCACAGGGAACAATTAAATGCCAACAGTACCAGTTTGCTATCCTAAATAGCGCACACGCTACCTAAGTTAGAGAGACTGCTAATTCCTCAGCGCTCCAGCTGAGGGGAATGCAGCTACATAATTGTAACCGAAATTTCTGCCTCAGACCGTGCTTCCCAAATCCCTGTGCTAAGACACAGCCTCTGCAATCCATTTGCAGGCAGAGAAGCAGGCTCTGGCGTAGCGGGGCCACATTCTTCCTTCCAGCAGCTTCTTCTCTTTTTAAGGAAATTGCCCCAATCCCAAGTTCGTTTGCGGTCCCTCGCTGTGTTGGGATAGCACAAGCAGAGGAGCAAAACCTGAAGCATTCACAGATTTAAAAAGGTCATGGCAGCATCCCGAGACTCGCAGCCCCTTGGATGCAGAGGCTGCCAGGAGCTGAACCCGCTCTCGGCGTGGGGCAGGCTCAGGGTGCAGCCCCCAAGGTGGCACGTTCCTGAAGCCCAGAGCACACAAGGGATAACTATACAGCTGAAAAATAAAGTTACATATAAAGATTTCATGACACTAGATTATATTTTCATCACCCTTATGCATATGAAGTCCTTTAATTCCTATAAATCTTACAGTGAGTTAGAATTAAATCATATTAGTGTGAATAATAAATGTTTAGGGATCACTCATCTACAAACTTGCAGTATTTAATTTACAAGGACTATACATTTTTCAGATCTCTTAACAAGGAACCTTGAGCACTTCTTGAGGTTTTAAAAAAAGGAAAACGGATCTGGGAAGCAAAAATGCTCTATTTTTCCCAGGATCCTGAGTGAGTGACTCAGGAGGTATTGTAATTGCAAAAGCTTTCTGTGTATAAGAACCTGGCTAATACTCTTATTAGCATCTTTTTTAATCCAGGTAACATAATAGTCCAAGTGTCAGATGAATGTCTCAGAAGTGGACCATTAAAAACTAAATTGCAAAACCTTTGAGAGATTAGCATTTGAATCCAGCCAGAAGCTCCTTGAGGTTCTTGGGTTTGGATCAGAGTCCTTAAAGCAGAAGTTGCTATCACAAATCACGTCAGCCTCCAAGTTAGTCTGGATGAGAAGACAGTAGCTGCAGTTATCAGCCTTAGCTCTAGACCTGTTTCCTCTGGGAAGCATGTGTACAAAAGGAGATTTTTTCATTGTGAAAAGAGGTTTCGCTTTCTGAAACCTTTAATTTCTGAAGAAGTTTGAAAAGCAAAGACTAAATAAAGTACAATAAAACAGTATTTTCTGGGTAAATATAGATGGTTTAATTCCTCATAGTGATAGTTAGCCCTTAAACAGGGCAGTACTTAGCGTGTTGAACATGCATTTTAGAGTCATTACTCAAACATCACGATGGGCTGATAAAATAGGCAATGGTTTCCCTTTTCCCGTGTAAAGAAACTAAGGCAAAGAAGTAAAGTAACATGCATAGAAAGTCTCCACGACAGGGAGACTTGCATGTATAATGCAATTCTCACTCAGTGACAGTTCTTAAACAGCAGACCTACATCCATTCATCAGTCTTTATGCTAGATGTTGGCTTGCCCTGAGAACTGCATTTTTGGAATCATCAGATACCATCTGAAATTCCCTGAAGGGGTTAGTGTTCATCCTGACCGATGGTACCAGCATTGGATTTTTCATCAGAAGTACTGAAATTCAGAAAGGGATGTCTGTATTTCAATGTGTCGTCTCCCTTCCTCTAATGCATCTTAGGAACAAGCTTCTCATTTTTGAGGGATGGGTAAGAGCACTGAAGAAAATACGCAGAACTTTGTCATAGTTCTACGGGAGGAAAAGGCTTATTTGTATGGAGGGAGCACTGATGATTGTTCCTACAACTTCACAGTGGTTTACTGTTGCTGTGCTGCTTTTCAGAGGCTAGGGGGGTATGCTTAGCAGAGGTGGCTCTAGATTAGGTGTTTGCTGTCTATCTCATAAAAAATCTGCAGAGATGGGTTTGGTGATTTTTTTGACACTGATACTTCCACAAGTCTGCAGGCAGTTACTTTGCTACCAGAAGCTTTAGGGATGAGGACCACACTTAAAGCATTTTGCAGCATTAGTTTCCAAAGCTCCATGTGAATCACAGCAAAGGCGTTAGTACTGTGTAAGCATATTCGGTAATTGATGCAAACAGTTAGAACGATGACACAACAGGAAGCAAAGTGATGATTTAACCTTCCATTCCCAGTATGAAGAACACTAGCAGCTTGGCAGATTACTATGGAAAGGGCAGGTGTTTTTGTCACAACTCCACAACAGCTTGTGCCAGGCTAGGTGCATCTGTGCTTTTCCATGCCCACCGTGCAGGCAAGGTACTGCCAGATAACTGCATGGGGAATGAAAAGGAATCATGTCACAGGCACCAACACTTTGGGCATCTGCCAGCTTATGTAGTGAGGTAGAAATATTAGTGAACACATGGGCAAAGAGTCCATTATGGAAATAAAGGGCATAGGGGAGCACAGAAACAATGAGCCATATTTTACAGTGGTTTATAGGCTGCACAGAAAAGAAACGGAGGAGACTGAATTCTCCTCATTCAATGGGAAGATACTAACCATGACAAAAATCATCTGGAAAGGTGTTCAGCTCAGTTATAAGGCAGCCCTTTTGAAGCACTTTCAGAGTTATTTTCAGCTGTGAGCAAAACAGAGGAATATTGCCACTGGGTAGAAATTGCAGCCAAACAATGATCAGCAAAAAGGATGCCTAATGCTGAACCCCAGCCCATTTCAGATCACTTTCAGCCTGCTCTTTTCTTTGTTGTCAGGCCCCATTATGGCAATAACAACTGCAAAGCATGGGCAACATCCCATCCTGGTCTTCTGCACCAGGGCAGTAAGCATTAGAGGCTTGCCTCAGAGGCCCAAAGGGCTGAGTACAGGCTATTTAATATGGCAGGGGGCGGGCAGATCCTATCTTGGGTCATGACATTCAGAAGGCCCTGTTTGTGTCCAAAAATCAGGAGTGAGAGCAGAACAGTTCCAGTTAGGTTCATCACAGAGGAAGAACGGCGCACAACCATAGCAGGGATGGAGATCACCGAGACAGTGCACTGGCAGTCAGAAAGGCAGAAGATAGACCTTGCAGAGGAGCAAGACTGGTGCGACACGAAGTGCAGGTAAGACTGAACAGCTTCAAGCTTCTCACTTCTCCAGAGTGAACATAATCTGTACAGTTTTGAGACTTTCCTGTGCCGGATTATCACAGGCACTTACAGACCACAGGTTAGCATAGGTTTGGGAGGCCCCTGCATGTGCTGCAGTGCATCCCTGTGATGCACTGTGTGTGTGCACTCACAAGGAAAGGTGAAAACCAAAGGAGCAGCAGTGCATGCTGAGTGCCGGGAAGTCTTAGCCTTGTGGCATGTTTGCTTGCCTGGACTCAAGGACAGTGTAAAGGCAGGATATGATTGTAACACAAATGGTCTTGCCTTCAGAGCAGTCTACCTCTCACTAATGAGGTGATTAGGAATGTGTTTTCCCTAGGTAACCACTCTTGCCAGCAGGCAGGGACATTTTGTGTCCACGCAGCTATGCTCTTACTGCTGCTGGATGGGATTCCCCTGTCCCAGAGCCACCATCTGTTTTACCTGATACACAAACACACAGCACTTCCCACCCGTGACAAACAGGGTCAAGCCGAAATGAACACCTGCATGAACAATTCAGATCACTGTACAGGTATTTCAGTTGCAGAAGCACTGCACATTTTCCTGCTGTTATTTGGAGGCTGATGTGTGTAGCCTTAACAATAATTTGTTTATTCATCCATTCCAGTGGCTTTGTTCCTGCTGACTTCTCCCTAAAAAGTGATGTAATGCACATTTTATGAGCTATAAAGTTATGGCTTAAGGTGAATATGTACCAGAACTGGGAAAAAAAAACCTTTACACACTTAAAAGCTCCACATCAAAATTGTTGTTAATATTCCCCTTTGTTGATTTCCTTTTCATAGCATAGAAAGAAGAATAAATTTAATAATGGTGAATCTGGGCATGTTTTCAGGGTAGGGAGCATGGAGAGAAATCAGAATATTCAGAAATCTGTGAGCTGGAGGACAGCTTTTCACAAAGTGCTGGAAAACCTCTTTCAAATGAGGAAAGAAATTTCAACATTTAAAAACTATGGATGTACCAGTGTGGTGTTCTGCAATGCATCTTCAATGCTTGAAGCAGAGTCATTGGTATATTCCTAGATTTCTTTTAAAATCTAACTTCTAAAGGCAGATAGTCCTGCAGTAATAGTTCAAAACATTTGTGCTTCTATGAGGGATGTCTGTAGTACTTCATGCTGAAAGCTGGCTGGGAGCTCAGGCACAGCATGGCTGCATCTATGTTGACCTCAGCATGCTAGGCCAAGGAATACACTCCATTTATGCTTCCTCACCTGGCTCTGGCCATCTGTATTATGGCCAGTGAAAGGCCTATGGTTTGGCTGCAAATGTCCAGTCTTGGCCTGTATGAGCTTTCTTTTGCAGTGAGGAGTAGTCTAAGTGTTGGCTGCGTATTAATCCAAGTCTTCCAGTGGGTAGCTTCAGGACCCGATGAGCAGGTTCTGTTGCTACATGCTTAAAGAGGACCCGCAGGAAACAGTGAGCCAGTTCTTCCATGCCATAGACCTGTGCTAAGCAGTACCATCAGGCTGAACCTTCTTAGTGTTTCCTGCAGTTTTCTTCTAACCTGTTTGAACATACATCCTCCTAAGGTGGGCTTGAGCTTGTGTGCAGTATAGACATAACTGGTCACCTGCAGATTCTCCTGTGCTGGACCTGTCCTTTTTCTGTGCTAGTTTTGCTGGGGTGTAACTCAGAAACCTCTGCCCTGTACTGGTGTGATGAAAGGTAATTACACTTCCTGAAGGAAAACACAGCAGCACAAAACCTCCATTTAGCTCTTAAAATCTGCTCTGATAATTGTCTTAAAACCAACCTGCAAATGTGAAGCTTTGAAGAGCACTACATCAGAGCCCATTCATGCTGCTTATATAGTAAAAATTTAGTTGTACAATCAATTGCAGTGTCTATCTCATTTAGACCCCACAGGACCTTCCTATATGGCCCTCTGACTCCATGAGAATAGAGGCAATTCTCTCTGGGCAGCTATGTATTACAAAGGAAGCCACCACCACTGTGAGTAACATTATCTTAACAAAAATATCCCTGCTGTTGCCCAAACCTTGACCTACTGTGTGGTTCTTTTTCTGTTAACATAACTCACTTGACATCTTTACCTTTGTATACCACTTTGCTGTGATTCCCTGTGACCCTTTTAAAGAACTATAGTGGTGGTACAGCTTCATTGCAAAGATGAACTGCAAAGCATAGCCAAATTTGGAGGGTCTGGAGGGAAGGACAAAGGGTTGTTGGTTACTATTTCATACATAGCTCACCACAAAGAAATAATAGTGAAAGATGCATGGCACTGAAGACAGTGTAGACCCCCTCTCCTTTGCAGGATAATTACAGTGAGGTATTCCACACAGATCTATCCTTTCTTACATTTCACTAGCTAATTTTATTGCATCAGGGAAAGTGAAGCAGTAATAATAAAAATTATGTTTGAGGTTTCTAGCTTTCTAACATTAAAAAGCAGATGCTTTTTTTCTGAAGGCTCTAGGAAGGTCTGAAGCTCCCATTTCCAGGCCATGATGCCACGTGCATGATAACACAATCCAGTTTTCTAGGGTCTTGTTAGGAAAGAAAGATCAGAGCAGGAACATACCAGGTGCTACATTTCCCCTCCTTCTTCCTGGTTATACTTAAGATAATTTGGCTTTCAGATGGTCTGGTCCACCTGTGTCCTATGTCCTTGTATTCCTTGAGGAATGTGCTTTTATGCTCTGTGTTAACAGGAGACATAAGAATATTTTCTAGGGATGCAAAGAGCAAGAGATGGATTTTTTTCTGAAGCACCAGGCAGAGATTCTCAGGGGTTCTCACTTTGCTGCCTCCTCAGGCAATGCTTGTACTTTTCAAGGGTAATGAAGAAAGTTGCATCTTCTCCTTTCAACAGGATAGAAGTGAGGTTATCCACTTGTGACTTTTCAGTCAGTTAGCGAGCTTTATTCCATCACTTGAAGCATGACTTGTTTTTCACTCCTGCTGGTCACTGGTACTTAGAAATAACTTAAAGACTTCAGAGCACAACAGGAGTTACAGTGCTGCTGGTGAGTATGGCAAACCTGCACACATATGCTGTGGTTTTGTTTCTCAGACCCATCAGGCCCTTGAGTTACAAGGTGTCTGCTGTCACCAGCTACTTCACTTGCTATTTTACTGAACTCTGCACAGTATTGAGGCAGTACCCATGCTCCACTTGGGACCTGCCTCACCTTTGGGATATTCTCCCTTGCTGAAGAGAGGCTGAGACTGAAAAAGGGTACATCTCAGATTCACTGCAAATGCCGATGCAGAGCCCTTGTCTGCAAATCACTGCGTCGACACTGACCGGACAGTTCTCAGAGGACCTCCCGAGTTATGTGAGTACCCATATTAACTGAACAGAAAGAAGTTCCTTACATAACTTGTCCCATGTTGCTGAGTCAGGGAGAATTGCTGAGGAGTTTCTGGCTCGAGGCTCAGTGCCCGATCAACCACACGGGCTTGCACTGCAGGCTCCAACCCCGCCAGGGCTCTGCTTCATGTCCTCACAGGCACAGGAGTGCAGCCAGCTCTCACGCTCCAGGACCTAAAGACTCTGTCCTGTGCCTCGCAGCAGCAGCAGATGGGTGTATCACATATATTTCCCCAAATGCATGTTCTGTTTGTCTGAACTCTGTGCTTTGCTGAGAACTGAAGGGGTACATCACTGTCTGTCCTTACTGTAGGACTCAGAGTCCCCCCTCCCACAGTCCCCACAATACAGAAACCCATGATACAGCCTTGTGCTGTGGCTCAGGTGTCAGGAGGAGTGCTTAGCCCTCCTGCGGGCAGCATTGTCCCCACTCCATCTATCCCTAGCACAGGCCTTTGTTTGCACCCCATGGGAGGAAAATAATCCCCTTGCCTCTGACCACACCTGGATTCAGCCTCCAATTTGGCACCTTGAAAAGTGGGCCAATTCTCTAACACTCTTGCCAGGACTAAAGCCAGGGTGAATGCAGCTAATTCTCACCACTCTAATTAGGTGGTGAGTTAGCAAGGGGAGACCTCACCTGTTAGAAAAATAAGAGAGGAAAAAGAAGGGAGGAAAGAAGCGGGCAGAAAGAGGGAAAGAAAGGGAGAAAAAGAGGAAGAAAGAAATGAGAGTACTCTGAAAAAGAAAAAAGAAATCAGCGCTTGATTGCTATAACCAGGGGGAGGCCAGGAACAATCCCTTTCCTTGCAGGTGCAGGACAGAAGAGGCTGTCTTATACAGGTCTGAAGTCTGAGCACTGGAGGAGCACCTGGGGGGCTGCCACAGAGCAAATGCCTTTCTACATTTTCTGCCTTGCTTTGGCTGTAGGTCTCTGGGGAAGCCTTTACTGGAGGCTGTTCCTGTTGTTACTCATGGGAATTCACTGGTTCAGAGAAATGCCCTGAAAATATGTTGAAATCCAGTTACGTGGTCTCAGATACACAAACAGAAAAAACCTCCCGTGGTGCTGCACCATCCCTGGCCAAAAATCACCAATTTTCCTCAGTTTATTCAATAATCAGGTGCCTTTCTCACCATCCCCCCCCAAAAGAAATAAACTACATCTGCTCTAGATTACTTGGAATAAAGGGGACCAAAACCTGTATGTATGGTTTTCTTAGCTTCTCCTACACAGAGATCCAGGGCCATGGAAACACCAGACTAAGAGGCTTAGAGTAAATCCTGGCAGTCTCAGTGCTAGAAACTCTCCCACTGATAAACAAAGCCTAATAAATAAGTTTGGGAGAAAAACTAAATGAGAGCACATCATTGTTGAGCAGTTAATTAGGATCCCTCTAAGCATTCGTGCTGCAAAGAGCAAGGAAATTAAAGAATATAAAACATATGTTGACAAGAGTGAGAACATGCTAAAAGCAAACACTACTGTTGTTATTAGTAGTAAAAATGATATTAATTAGTTGTATTACAGTAGCACCTAGTGGTACTACTGGATCTCATCCCCAGATGAGATTAGGGTCCCCAAATATGAAGGTCTTAAATAGAAGTTGCATGTACATGTATTCATGTCCATACATACATGTCATATGCACGTAGATACGTGTTTATAACATATGGGCAGCTATTCAATTCAAACGATGAAGACATCCCAGCAAATGTAAATCAGGCCGCAGAATATTTTATAAATTGGCTTCTTTTATTCCTATTTTTTTCCTTCTTTTATTCCTAAAACTGCAGTGCAGCTGTTTGCAATTGTTATTTGTGATACAGAGAGCACTGGACTGTAGTTGTAGTGCAGAAATCAAAGTGTGTGTATATATATGTACTCTGTGTGTGTGTATTCATATACACATACATACATGTAGATATATCTGGGTATACACACACATACACCCATGTACCCTTACACACATATGAAGTCATTTTTCTCCTAACTTGGTTCAGTACAACACAGAAAGCTTGGCTGAAGACAGAGTAAATACTGTCCCAAAGGCTCCATTTACTCCCCAAGCACCATTTCTTCACTGCAGGTAAAACTGCCGCTGCCCTTTCTGCGCACACACATTTTGGAGAGTGTTGCTTCTCCCCACCTTGCGCTGTAAAATCCTCCCTTAAGAAAGTCCTAGTTAAATTCTGCCCTCAGCTAAGTCAGTACAGCTTTGTCTCCAAGGGTACAGAATGAAAGTTTCAGTTGCTGCAGTTGCTGCTGACTTACTGAGTCTGTCCAAATAAATTAAAAAAACCCCAAACTTTCCTTTTCTAATGTGACTTTGCACAATGTAACAGGGAGAGTATATAAGGACACAGATGACACACGGTTAACTGTAACTCTGGATTCCCTAATAATGAAAGCGAACTAATTTAATTCTTAATGTTTTTGTGCCTGGGTTTCCTAAGAAAATGAGCTCTTGTCACCCAGATTGTCTGGGTTCCTGTTTCAAACAGAACGCTGCTGAGCTGGGAGCTTTTCAAGTGGAAAAACCTAGTTTTACTCTAAACCAGCAACAGCAGAGGCGTTGCAATCTTGAGGTTTCCAATGCGGAAATTGCACCACAGGTCGAGGCGTCAATTTAATGTTCGGAGACATTCTCCGTTTGAATGATAATTTCATTAGATTAGTTTGTAAACTTTTAATGCAGGTCGTATTATATGTCTAAGAAGAAACAATTTGTGTGACAGACTATCCTTCATAATCCCCCTCTTCAGCCTTCTGCTAACAAAAGACCCTTAATACTGAAGATGTTTTGTGGGAGGAGAAACATTTTCCAAACAAGTAGTTTCTCTATTCCAGCCCAGGTAACAAAGAAGCCTTAGGAATTTCTGTAGGCCTTGTCAGGACTGGCCCATTGGTCTTAAAGCCACCTGCTGCTTAAGCCATTGGTCAATAGATTAACTGCTGCTATTACTAAGTGTTTAGAAAAGTAAGTTATGTGGCAGAGCAAACAAAATCAACCTCCTTAACACATGTTAATTCAAAATTTAATAAATCTGCACTGAGAACAGTAAAGCAATCAAGGGGGCTGGGGTGTGCAGGAAAGCTCTTCATATGCGCTGGTCCTCAAGCAAAGTATCACATAGCAGATGGAAAGTCTTCATGGCATCTTAAACAAAAGGATAATACTCTATTTGCTTTGCAAAACTCCCTTGACACTTCCCTCCACCCCTCTGCCTTCCTCCTTTTCTTCCGGTTTTCAGATGCTGTTCTGTGCTGCAGGTTTTGGGCAATTTCCAAACCTCAGTCAGAGAAGATAAGTTCACAATAAACGCTAATGGTGGAGTAAATTCCCAGTGAAAAGGTGGGAAGCATTCAAATACCAGTAAAATCCGTAACACTCCGCAAGCCTGCTTGTCATTCTTTAATGAAACACATGATTTAACAGAGCACATCCCCATGAAAAAGAGAAAGCCTTGAGCCTTCCTTCACACACAGTTGAGGACTTTGCATCACCATGGAGGGCCAGGAGGATTTCGGCAGGGGACCCAAGGAGTTTCAGGAGGCCGATGCAGGTACTCGGCCTCATGTGGCTGGCTTGAGCGAAGGTCAGAAAGGTACTACCAATTCTTCTTATAATAATCCATTTAAACCTCTTTTGCCTACTGCACCATGCTATTTCCTGAGATAAAAGAAAGACTTGGATAAAAATGTTGGGTTTGCATGCAATAAGGGGGATAGAGAGGTGTTGGAGCAAGTTGGCTTAGTTCTTAGCTTTCTGTCAGAGGCTTCAAGCACTTGCTATATCTCATACTGCAAAGTTAAGTAACTGGTAAAATACAGTTCTTGTTATTTTGGGAAAAATCTGCAAAAGTTGTTGGAATGAATTTCCATTTCTGCTTTGCTTTTTCTTAACTCTTAACTTTTACAGTCCTATGTTTCATTGATAAGTAATTTATTTCACATCTAAGTCAGTTGTAACTTCAAACTGAAGGTCAGGATTATGGTTGCCTTTTCTTGGCTTATAATCTTGGGATGGATGCACCATATGGGATGAATCTGTATTTTGTCAAAGGATGCTCAGGAGAAGAGAAAGGTCCAGAACAGTGGCAATTCAGACCACAGGCTAGTTTGCCCACTGATGTGTTCCCACTGAGTGTTATGGGGGAGGCAGAAGTTGAAAATGCACCGTAACATGTTCCAGAACATGCACCCAGGGTGAGGTGTTGCAGCTGGCATTGGTCTTTTCCTCATAAATATGACCCTTTGTTACTATGGGGTTTGGCATTCGGGTCTTCAGATTTCCCACAAGTCTAACACCATTTTTGCCAAGTGCATCGAACTGGTCCTGAATGTGCAAGTTAGCAATCAGTGCAGTACCTCTGTTAGGAAGACAAGGCCATCTTGCAGTCAGATTTTCAGTGTGAATTCCCCAGAATCCATGTACTGTGTTTGGATTTCTGTGCAGATGTTTATGTCTGGCTCTGGCAGAGCCTTCCTTCCTGAACCAGGCATGTGAATAAATGCCACTGCAAGCCTCCATGCTGTTTGGAGGACCGAAGGCTCCCCCTTCACATGGCTGCAAATCTCCTGAGAGGAGAATGCAGCAGTAACTCCAAAGCATTTTCCTTGCAGACCTTGTCAAACTGTTTTTTTTCCCAGTAGGGGAGTATTTAGACCTCTATGAACACGATAAGAGAAATTATTTACTGTGGCATGGTAGGTATTGCAAGGCTATCAGTTGCCATCATGGAGTCCAAGCTGAAGGTTATAGCAAGATATCAGAGGCTACCTTTAAAAAGGACATTTATCTCAGATTTTTAAAATATATCAAAGCTCCTTGCGTGTCTGGGAATATTTGGGAGTGAGTAAAATGCTAAGAACCTTTCAGCTGGACTGCTATCCTTCCTTTCCTTCCCATGTCTGATCACCCTCCCTTCCAGCAGCCTGGTAAAACTGTGATGGAAGGTTAAAATCAGAATCCCAGGCTTAATACAAGATTGCCTGTGTTGTGTTCTGAATGTCTTTGACTCCAGAACCTATTCTTCTGACAGGACCCAGCATAAAGAAAGCCAGATACAGCCCCATACTTAATACTGTGCAATGAACACACGCAACGCTCCCATTCACAGTATCTTTTTCCAAGAAGGTAGGTGAGCAACTGTCTTCTCCAGTGACACCAGTCTGTCTGCTGTCAAGAGATACTAGTGAGCAGGGTCCCATTTGGCAGTCATAAACTCTAGGTTGTTTCATGTAATGCAGTTAAAATTAAAGCAGTTGCCTAGTTTGTTTGTCAGCATCCCCACATTTGCCTCTGCCTGTCAGGGTCAGCTGGATAATATTCTAAATGGATACTCCTTGATTCCTTTTCACTTATCTTCAATGTGATGTTCCTTTTGGTGCACATACTAATTGTATAAGCCAAGACAAAATGTGGAGCAAAGGAGTATATTTTTAGATGTTGCTTTATTTGGAAAGCAGGAGACGCAGTCTCCTGTGGGATTTGATGCTCAAGAGCTGAATGTTGCTTTACTGCCATGATACGGTTAAATCATGTAATTTCCGTGTTGCCTGATAATGAAGAAACCTAAGCTCAACTATTTTTCCCCTTTGAGGCTAAGAATTTAAACTCTGCTTGAGGAAAGACTGATTTTGGATCATTTTCTGTGCTGAGTGTGCTAGGTATTACGGAGAGTGCAAAGGCAATACACAGTGTAGCATGACACTTAAACTGTTATTACACTTATATCGCAATTAGAAAAAAAATCTTCAATCATTCATAGTTAACCTAGGACAGCATTCCCCCCAGTGTGACACTTAAATGTTTTAAAAATAATGGGGTGATTTATTTCTTTCCCCTTGAATATGAGGCTGTGAGGTTAGAAGGGGAAGCAGAGGGGGGATGAAAAGTGGCTTTATATTGTCAAGGTCTCCTTAACTGTTAAGCAGTGGGGGAAAGAATCAGACTGCTTTCCTGGGTGAAAACACAGGGGTATTCTCTACTGATGACTGTCCTTCTAAGCCTTTCCTATCACAGGCTAGCAGTTAAAATAATGCTCACCTACTGGGCATCCAGCGGAGTTGATCTACCTTTTCTGCTAGGAGGTTCACATCCAGTCAAGCCTGATTAATCTGTTGCAAGTCCTGAATGATCCCAAATATAACCCATAACAGCTACACCTGTTTATCAAGTCAGTTCATTTCCCTTCCCCTATTCCACACTGAAAAGGAGCATTAATTAAAACAGTAAACAAACGAGCGCCTATTCTAAATCAGAGCTGCAGGCAAAGAAGAGATAACTTAGGCTCTTGAGAAGAGGGATTTTCAGTTAATTTATGGAATCTACTGTCACTCTCAGGGCAAGGGAGCTTACATAGCTGGGAAATTGAAGCAGACAGGCTTTGTCTAAACACTTCTTTTTCAGAGAATATCTTTTTTTTCCTTATTTTAATTTTTAATCAAGCCCTCTTTTTTTTTAAAAAAAAAAAAGGGGGGGGGAAAATAAGGAAAGAAATCGCTAGATTTTTCCAGTGTTCTGGTGACTCATACAGCTCCTGTGAGATCCCCAAAAGGTAGAGGAGAGGAGTGAGGTGGAGAAGCAGGGAGCTGAGCTTAAAAAAAACACAGTGCAAGAAGATGAAATGTTCTGCTAGGAAATTATTCCCCAGAAACTAATTGCTGCATTTCCATTCACTTTGATTATTCATCGTTTCCCTGGCATTTTCTGCTGGGGTCTGTACCCTGGTCCTGGACCAGCGTTGATGTGAGTGCAGGCTTTTGTCCGTTTAGAGACCAAATGACTGCAGGGAGCCCACCTGAATGAAATAGTTGCAAAATAGTGTCAAAAAGAGAAGCTCAGATACCATTCTGAGGAGCTGATAGTCTAAGGCTCACCTATAAGAGTCACTTGCTCTATGCAATATAGAACTGAGCATATGGGCAAGCTTACAGGGCTGCAGCAAAGGGTCCGGTCCTGCCTGCAGGCATCCCCAGAGACTGCAAGGAGAGCACCAGGGAAATCAGAGAGGGGCAAAGCCCAGGGGCCCAGCTCCTGGTGCTGCTTTATGGATGCTGTTTGCACCCATCTCCTAGACTCAGCTACAGGGTGGGCTGCCAGCCCCAGCCCCAGCTCTGCATAGGAAGGCACACAGGAGAACAGCCCAGATGTGGGTGCTGCAAATCAGGGCCTCCACTTCAGTGTGGGTTTTGTTTTGCTTTGTTTTTTGGGGAGGCAGATACATACTCATTTTTTATATAGGATGAGGAAAAGAAAATAAGCAGGGGAGTGCCTCAGAGCTTCAGGAAAAAAGGAGGCCAGCCAGCCCCCCCCCCCGGAAAACGAAGAGGTGATGTGCTCTGAATTACCCTCAGAAGCACATTGCTGAGCTAATTGAAACTGGCTCTCCCACATCCCTGGAGAGTGCCCTGACCTCCTACCTACGAGCAGCTGGGGGGAGGGCTGGGAGGCAGAGAAAAAACCCTCTCCCCTTCTTTTCCTCCCTCTTCTGTCCCTTTTTCCCTTTTTCCCTCTCCCTTCTCTCCCTCTTCCTTTTCATTTTTCAATCAGCAATTCTACCGTGAGAAACCTTCCGTGCTGTAGCTCTTGCTGAATGCTCCCAGGACAAGTTTCAGTTTCAACAAATCACCATTTTATGTCAAAAAATCCACAACCTGCTCTTGTTATGAGCTGCTTTTCAAATGCAGTGCATAGCTAAAATGATTACTGCTCTCCCCAAAATGAAATACTATTGGCAGGGAGACAGTTCAAATTCCTATCAGCCAGGATTTGTCATGATGAAGGCTGCGTTTCTCAGGCATCAAACTATCATTTTGCTTCTTACAATGCTGTTGGGACTCTCTCCCTGGGCTAATTAATATATTAGATGTTTTATTTTATTTCAGACTGAGATTTGGAATAATTCAGTTTGTGAAATTACATTGAAATTGTAGTTTTCGTAGAATTACAGACAGACCAAAAAAAGTTCTGTAAACCTTTGTCATTTCAGATGCAAACCTCTTTTAAAGCTACAGGAATGCCTTTTACATATTTCAAGTCATCCAGCTTTTCCTGGTGGCATATCCAGTAATCATGTTGACAAATTAATGGTAGAGAATTAGTTGTACATTAAAGATTTAAATTATATTATGCAGCACATTGTCATAAACTGGTATAAAACAATAGGAAAATAAATGTAAATTAATTCCAGTTACTGACATGTAAGACGCAGAGTGACATCTGTACACTTCACAACTTGTGCAGCTGCCATACTTTAAAACATAAAGCGATGGGGGGGGGGAGAAGCAAGGCACGATGCAGTGGGAGGCAGGGGACGGGGTCAGGCACAGTGTTTGGGAATCGCAGTGGGCCGGGCAAACCGCACCTCCGCTTCTAAACAAACAAATCTGCGTCCAGCATCGCCCCTGTGTGCCCCTGGGGGGATGCTAGAAAAGTTGTCTTTGTCAGGCAGGATGAATACCTTGTCATGACAATACTTGGGGTGTTGCATTATCCCACCCTGACCGAAAACCTGTGAGTTCCTATCAATACCAAAGTGCAGTTGCTTCCCAGGGCACAACCCCTGGATTTTGAAGGGCTCGCACACTACTGTGCTGGCTAATTATATGGATTCTGTTTCCTGGTACGAAGGAATGCATTACCTGCAGCAACGGATGCATAAAATATTGGGCACGGGAGGCGCTAGGAGGAAGCAGAAAGCTGCGTTGAATTGAAGCCCCGGCTCTGGGTTTATACCCACAATCCAGACACATGCTGAGAGCCTAATCACTGGGGCCATTCTTCGGGCTGTTGTCCAATCAGTCCCTGAATAGCAAAACCCCACAATGCGGGGTATGAATTAGAGGGGGGGAATAAACGTGGGCGCAGACTTTTTTTGCAACAATACCTAACCGGGCCTTTCAGCCAGGACAACTCATGGACAAAAGCACGGCGGAAATTGAAGTAACTTTTGGAGGCCCTCGGCAGTAAGAGCTAGCTCGACTAGGGTAGTGCTGGCTACCCTCTTTTTGTGTGGACCGGATCAATTATTCACTGGGGGGGGGGGGAGAGGTGGAGGAAGGAGGAAAAAAAATGTCTTAAAACCCAGACGTTTGTGTCGCACTGGGCTTGGAAATCAGGGCTGTTCGTGAATAAAACCAAATATTTCTGTCTCCTCCTCTTCCTTCTCCTCCTCCCGTCGGTGGATGCTGCAGTGATTTAGGGGGTGGCTGGCCGAGTGCTCGCATTCCTCACCCTTCCCCCAGCCCCGCACGCCCGAAGAAGAGAAAAGCTTCTTGAGCTATAGAGATGTCAGGTCCCTGTTTTAAAATTTAGCTTTGTTTACCCAACAGAATGGAATTCATTACTGCGCGAAAGCGGTTCAATTTTCTGACCTTTTTATTCAAAATGTTGGAAGTAGCAAAAGCTCATTTGAAGGTCACAGGTTTATGTATCTATTCTCTTAAGTGTTTTAGAAATTCATATGGAGGACACTAAAGGTGGAATATGTGAAAACATACTGTTCATTGTTTACCCTAACCTTGCCATGATTATTAGATAAATGAGGGAAGCAAAATGGCATTAAAAGCCATTGTTAACAGTGGGGTTTTTTTTTCCCCTGAAGACTGTTCATTTTTGCCCCCGATCTGCAAAGGTCATTTTCTAATTCTTTTCACTGAGTAGTTTATATAACTTCTGCATTTCAAGTCTATAAAAAGCTTTTGCAGACTTTTCACACTGTAAGTAGTAATTTGTTTCATTGCCATTTGAATTTTTTATATGTAATTCCTACAGATGTTTTGCTGATATTGTCAGGCTTAAAAGCCGAGAGGCTTTTCAGTTATTTCTTTCTCTTTTTTTTAAGCCCAGATCCATTCTATCTGGGTAATTTAAAATTAGTGGAATTAATCATTCAGTGATTTAAAAGCCAAACTTTGCAGTGAAAGAGACTTGGAGCAAAATGATTTTATTTTTCGACATCCACAGCTGATTTGAAAGGCCTTTTCAGCCAGTTATCTGAAGCCAATATTTAACTGTTACTTATTCCCCTAATTTCTGTCCTTTGTCAGGGGAACTTTCCTCGCTAGATCTTGTTGCTCCGTTCCGCGCTAATTGCGGCTTACATTATATAAATGGCTTTGTAAAGAAAACTATAACCCCCAGCCTCGAAAGTTGCATGTTTCTATTTGCTCAAACTTGATGCACTTATTTTGAGAGGGTCATTTCGAGGAAAGCTGTGTAGGCACTGAGAATGTCCCGTATAATAAGCTTAAACAGAACCTTTTGTCCGTCCTAGTCTTCTCAGGCCCGAAAATTAGGCCTCCTTTTTCTGGCGGGGGGCTGAAGTGGTTCATTACCGCAGCCTCCTCCGGCAGGCCTTGGCCCAGCCATTCCCAGTACTCGAGCTCTGTAACTTCCTTAGAAAGGACGAAGGAAAACATGGCACACAAAGGTCTTGTTAGCACTTCCTATGTGAAATTAGCAGCTTTCTAAAAGGTACAACTCCAATTACCTAACATTGTGGGGACGCGCACAAACCCAACAATGAGCCCAGTCTTGCAAGTGACATGCTGTCTCTCTGGAGTTACTTCCCTAATTAGGGATGACGAAGCCCCATTCTGGCGAGTGCATCTATTTACAGTGGGCCACAATGCCTTAACTCGAGCATCCTCCTGAAAGGCCAGTGTTAAAAAACACAAGTGCTCTTTTGGCGGAGCCGTCCGTGGGGAAGCGCTGCATTCCTCGCGGCTACACCCTCCCGAAAAGGGTGGCCGCTTTCCCCTGCATTGTTCACACTTCAGGATTCATTTGGGACAATAAAGCTCCTGCCCCGTGAGCGCTGGGAATTACAGTGGACAATGGGAAGGCTTTCTTAGCAGGGTCTAATGATGGAAAAAAAGAAAAATATTTATTGCTTTTGACAGTTTCACAAGGGGCAAAAATCCTTGTCGTGGCTTTAAGTTTCCACAGCTGTTGGAGGAAGGGTGGTCATATGGACTAAAACAGTTCGGCTCCTTTGTTAAGAGGCTGAGCACAGGGGCCAAGCTGTGAAATTAAAGATTAAGTTCATTAAGGTAAGATAATTGTGCTTGCATCCTTGTTGATACAGGTGTATATAGGCAAGACCTGGCTCACCGAATCTATTTATTTACCTCCTGGCTTCTTGCGAGGCAAATCAGCTTGTGAGGTGCTGGAAATGCTTGTTGTTTGCTCAGCCTGGGATGGGGCTGGCGTCCCGCAGCCTTTGTGTGCAACAGCCCCATCAGGAGGGGGAGGAGGGCAGGAAATATTTGGGGGCACCACAAGACGTACCTTTGACCAGAGGAGAAACCCACCCTGCTTTCGGGCTGTGGTAGGAGTTGGCATCCTTCCTTGGAAGAGAAATGCCTTGAAACACTGGCGGTGTTGCTCTGAGGGAGGGGGAAATTATTAATTCCCCGGTAGCTTATTTGGCATAAAAGTGTTACTGATTATTAGTTTGCTGCTGCTAAGTGTTTGGATTCTTCGCTATTATTGTGTTACTTGTATTGTTAACAGTTCACAAGTTCAGCAGTTTCAACTAAATTGCACTATAATATTAGGGTTCCAGTACGAAATTACTGCAGTTAATAATAAAATAAGACCTTTGTGTAGGTATATAGATAGTTTCCCAAATTCATTAAAAAAAGCCCTCATGAATTAGCGCAAACATACTGCTGGGGGTTGTGCTGTTTTGGTTCAGCAGATCAATTATCTATTGTGCTACTTCAGTGATGAAGAAGGATGATAATTTTGAGTGATTAAAAACATTGCAATACAGTTTCCATTGTATTTCATTGAAATAAACGTAAAGCAGAGACTTGCATTGAGGACCCTCGTGGTTTGCTTCTGCCACTTTACTTTCTGTCGCCCAGCCCAGCATCCCACTCAGACCACCTCGAGGAGCGCATCGCACACAGCAAGGAGCCAAACCTGGTGCTCAAAAACTCTGCCTTGCAGGACCTCTCCTGTAAGAGAGCACACTTTAATTCACTGTTGTTTCTCCTGCGACGATGCTGCTCCTCAGTGCAGTCTGCTCTGTGTTTTGCAGTGTGAAGTGGTTTGTGATAGCGCGCTGTAGTTAGGACACACATCCTCTCTAACGTATTTTCTTCCACAGATTTTGTGGAGGTCAGTGTCAACAAGTGGTCATCCAGTTTTTTAGGGTTCAGAAATCTCAGAACAGCACAGACAGTTTGATGCCTGTACTTCCCAGGATAGGCCTGTGCACAGGATTTGATGCTTCTGTCCCACTCTACCTTGGCAAACCAAGAGCTTCTGTGCCCATTTGGGAAACAACATACAGAAAATACTGATGACAGAAATTCCTCAAAGACAACCTCTTTTCTGCAAAGCTGAAGAGATGCCTGTATTAACAGGCACATGAAAAATAGCAAGTTTCTTCTCCCCCAAGCTAACAATACATTGGGCCCAATCCTGCTCATATTAAAGAACTGGTTCCACTATCTCCTGCCTGCTTTAGCCTGTTTTCCCCATATAGGTGCCTAAGGAAGCAAATTCAGGTTTAAAAATTCAGGTTCAGGTTTAAAATGCACTGAGCTACAGATAAGCTAAATATCAGAAACGCTGCTCTTTTAGAGAGACATCTGTTTGTACATAAATTCTCTCTTTCTTCTCCTGGAGAATATGAATGGCATATCAGTGTTTTTAGTAAGCAAGTCATTCAAGTAACATAAAGCCTTCTTTTGGCTCCTGTAAAATTTAGGATCTAGGTTTCTCTCTTGTGGCATAGATAATGAATTCTGCTTGCTGGCTCGAGAGAAAACCCATTGCATAGCTGGCGTATATATCCTGTTATAGCTAACAGAACGTTTCATCGTTTGAAACATTTGATAATTACAAAGAAAGTTGCAGGAAACTTCTCAAGTGTTCTTAGTTCTTATTTTATATTTTGGTCTTAGAGCAGTCACTGGAAAG
Source organism: Psilopsiagon aymara (assembly GCA_024733675.1). Lineage (NCBI taxonomy): Eukaryota > Metazoa > Chordata > Aves > Psittaciformes > Psittacidae > Psilopsiagon > Psilopsiagon aymara. The sequence goes on from JANRGW010023342.1 coordinate 96,110, forward strand.
GTGTTTTTTTAAATGAAGTAAAATGGTTCAGATTTCTTGTTGTTATTTTTAATCTCAGTATGTTTTTCTTTAAAGATTTGTGTATTACCAAAATAACCTAAACCATTTTCAGCCAAGGGAATAATTTTCAGTGAAGCCTGCATAGAACAATTTATGAAAAATTTCCATTATAGAAACTTAATATATAAATCTGCAGCCTTTTCTGTTTTAGTGTTTTTTCATATGCTGTTGAAAAATACTTGTGAATATAACTGTGTAGTTCATGAAATAATCTGCCTACAAATCATTAAGGACAAATTAAATTAGCTTTGTTTTCCTGCATGTAGGCATGGCTGAGGAAAGACAAGGACTTCCAATATTTATTGAATAGATCCCAGCCTAAAAAAGAGGTACTTTGCTGAGGTGGGTAAAAGAAAGTGGAGAAAATTGATGCCTCAGCTGTTTCTCCAGCTTTGTTTGCATATGTACAGGATAAAGGTGTTACAGCATGTTGGAAAAACAGCATCTTTCAGGCAGTTTGTTTTCAAGAAGTGTTTGCTCCCTGAAATCATTCACATGTTGCATATGTGACTGTGTTTCTCTCTCTAACGTGTGCATGTGCAACTGTTTTATAGGCATTGATGGATGCCCATGATATGTGTGGATATGGATGAACGTAACTGTGTGTATGCATATGCATATATAAACTTGAATACTTTAGCAAATTTGTACTATTTGATATATATTATATGCCAGATGGATTGTTCATTACAACAGTTCCTACTCTGCACAGAAGTATAACAGATCCAGTAATAATTAAGAAATAACTTCACTTTGAGATAAAGGATTTTCTGTAGTGCTGTTGTAATTTTCCCTGCTTTGCCACCATGCTGCCATAAAAATAGCAAAAAGTTTTTAGGAACCCTTGCCAAATCTTTTGTCTTAGGAATTATGCACTGAATTTTCACCCGTGATTAATGATTACTGTGTTGCACTTGTTCTGTGATTGACCACCTCTTCTTGGAGCGTGATTCTTCCCTCAGGAATACATATCAAATTTGAGCAGTACCTGAGTTTTACTAAACAGACCATTGAATGAAATACAGTTCACACAATAGTTTCTGCTTTTCTTATTCTCTGAAGGATAAAACTACACAGTTGCAGTTTTGTGCTTGGTGCATTCAGGATTTATGAGATTTCAGTGAGAATACAGGATGTTTTTTCTGGTTTATATGCCAGGTGGTCTTGACTAACCAATATATGGTGAATATTATTAAGAAATCTATGAGCCTGCATTTCCCTGTGTCCTCTGCAGTATGTCCTAAAATTGTTATCTTACTCAGCTGCTGAGCCCACCTCCTGTTCTCTGTGGATTAGTTATTTAGCTTGGGTATTAAGTATAGATTAAGCATCAGAAAAGCTTGATCTAAGAGTCATTATATGTGTTTTAATATCAAAATTTGTCATTGCCAAATGAAATTTTAATATTCTAAAATATGTTCACCCCCTTTAACAGCATGATTAGCAAATATTTTGCAGGGAAAATAGATGGACAGGTTCCGTACATGGTTTTCACATAATGTGTTATTCTGTCCTGCTGGAAGTAAAATCCTCAGAGCTTTTTTTATTGTTCTGAAGTATTTTTTTTTTTTTAAAGGATTAGGCTGACATTTCTGAAGCATCTTGTATGGGCTGGAAAGGCTGTCACTAAGCATCCATGCTTTTTTTGGCAAGAGAAATTATCCTTCCTCGAGTTCCATACTGTGCTGCTGGTACACGAATTAGCAAATATAGTTTGACTCCAGTGCAAGTCATTTTTTCTGCAATTCATTTCCTGCAAAGTCAATGTTACAAGGGGTTTTTTTTTGTAAATGATCAGAAATTCTTGGGCAAAAAAGCTTGTGAGCATCTACTGAGGGACACAGTCAGCTTGTGCACAGGAATGCTTTGGCCATCTGAAAAGTCCTCCTGTGAAATCCTCTGGGGGCTCCTGGGTAAGCACAGGTAGGCATCTGAATGGGCTAAGGTCACTTCCTTTATAGAAAAAGGCAGGAGACAGATTTAAATGAGCCTAGCAGATTACATGCCCATTCGATCACAGAAGTGCAGTGAAGTCCTTCTTTGCTTCATTTATTTGGCTTCAGAATTACTGTAGTGGTCTCTTCCTGTGCAATGCATGAATTGCCAAAGATGGGAGAAGTTGCTTATTTTATTTGCTGCCATTGTACCAAACAACTCTTCCCTCTACCAGATCAGAAGTATTTGTCCCTCCATGGTGCATGTCTACTCTGCAGGGCTACAAACTTTAAACCAAACAGCTCAGGTACAGCACAGAATCTAACTGAGAAGCACAACAAACTTGGTCTCTTGCATCTTTATTCTCCTTGGTTAAGACTACTTCAAGGAGTCAGGCCAACGTCTTGCTCCGCAGCACTTCAGTCTTCAGTGCAGACATGACGTTAGACAAAGAGTCATCTCTCAGCCAGAAATGAAAGAATCCTGTCTTGAAGAAGCTCTCTTCTCTCTTCTTTTGCCTGTTTTTGCTGCACTTCACAACATGTATTTAACTTCTGTGATTTTGGGGTACATCCTGAGGCAATGCAGAGCATGGATGCTGTTATTCATCAAGAGGGCTGCTATTTGCTATCTCACAGCCTATGTTATCAAACTGTAATTCTAAATAGACCCTGAAAAATACTGATGGTCTGAGTATGCTGATTAAATCTAAGTATAGAATTAATATGATTTAATTTTCTGAAGAGTCTCTGCTCTTCTGATACACTCCTGCATATGTTGTTCCTCATTTTTCTTGCCTTTTTATGAAGAGCTGGAGCATGAAAAATAATAATGATGGTCAAAAGGGGCTCAAAGGCTACTTTGAGTGAAGGCAGAGGCCAGGGACACTGTTCCTGAAGTAGGAAAAAAAACCCTCAGATGCTACTTATGATCCAGAATAGGAGAAACAACTCAAGGGAACTGTGTAACATTAGACAAGAGAGTGGATTCAGAAAGAATAAATGGAAGAAAATGAGAGGAGAAATGCTGGTGAGTATGCAGAAATTTTAGAGCACTACAGACAGGGATAATGAATTTAAAGGGCACATGGTTAGAGACAGGGAGCCAAAGGAAATAATAAAAATGTCCATGATGCTGGTTAGAATAAGGAGAAAGAAAATTGACTTAGGGGTCATTTCAAAATGTTTTAAAGAATACACTCGAGTGTAAGTACCTAAATAGCTTCACAGAAATCAAGCCGATGACTTGAAGTGAAAGCCATGTGTGCCCCCGTGTACTCTGCTGTACTGGAGCTTTTAAGGATAGTCTTTGCATGGATTTGAGTGAAGGTGGAGTTGGAGAAGAAAAGGTTACAAGTAAGATACATGGCCAGCAAACAGAGAAAGGCTAATGCAAACTGAGTGCTAAAGGCAATGTATTTCTCTTTATGTTCTAGAGCTACCTAACACTTTTGTTCCATACCCTCTGTATTGCTTTCACATCAGGCTGACAACATTCAACATTAACCTAAAACTTTGGGTTTCCTAAATTCCAGCTCTGAGGCTGTGCAATTTTGTAGCTGTAATACACAACCCTTTCACTCATCACTTGCACTGGTTCAAGTTTACTTGAAAGGTTCTTGAACAGCAAGAGGCCTTTTGGCTCTGGTTGGTCTGTAGGTGCAGCATAATGTCAAGCAATCCAGGAGATCTGTAGGTCTGGGCCCTTTTCATTATTTCCAATTGGAATGGCATCTTACAGGCAGTGAGCAAACTCATGTTAAATCCTGTAGTTTCCTTTATCACAGCATATGATTAATACCTCTCTTTCCCCACCCCTTCAGTTTTGTCCTGCTACTATCTCTATATTTGCTGTTCACCAAACATGTAGTTGGCGTTTCACATGCGAAAGTGGAGTGTGCCTAATGACAAAAGCTGTAAGAGTCTTTACATTGGTGTAATTAAGCAGTTAAATAAGCGTTTGAGGAATCAGGAAGTGGGTAAAGACCTAGAACAAGTGGGTCAAATGCCATAGTAAGACATTGAGGTTGCAGGGTAAGTTACATGGTTTTGAGTACCTTTTGTGTCATAAAGCTTCAATTATTAATGTGATGATAATACTCGTATTTTCTAGCTCCAGACTTTACTATTGACTTCTTATAGTCTCTGTAGCCCCTTGGTTCTCATGGCAATATCATGTTGCTTCTTCTGTCTCCCTTCTTTATACATCAGTCTTTGCCTGTGAGAGGAGTAAGAGTTCAGGAAAGAGCGTCTCTAGTGATGCTGATGAGGTGGGATGTTTGAGACGGTGTTAAAAGATGTTTCTTCTGTTGTCACAGAGCCCTTTCCTTCCCAAGAAACCCTCCTGGTTTATTAGCTCAGTAGGTGCTGGTAGGTGTTCAATGTAACTACAGCTGTGGTTGTTAGATTACTTGGTTTTACAAAATTCCTTTAAAACTGTTACCTTTTGCTCATGAAGCAGATAGGTTAGAAAAGAGATGCTATTGGTAGATGAATCTTCAGTTCCTTGAGATCCTAACCATACCCAAAGCACAATAAAATCTATGGAAAATATTGATTGACTTCAATAAGGCCAGGACTTTACTATCAGTATCCAATTTTTGCTGTAGTTGCAGTCCTCACAAATGTGCTTCCTTTGTGGAAGAGGCTTTTTGAAAAGCTTTCAGACAATCCTTTCCACCTCCAGAGTGGCCACAGATCAAAAGCTTGAACTGCTCAGACTACATCATAGATTTACACGATAATATAATGAGAAAGCTGTGTATTGCATCTGGAAATTCAACCGAGAGCCTCAATCAGATGATGCTGGGCTCTGTCTTTAAAGAAAATGCCAACCTTTCCCCAAGTGTCAGGAACTCAAATAAATACAAAGGCCAGAGCTGGTCAAAAATCATAGATTTTTTTTTTAAAATGTCATTAATTTAAAACAAACAAACAAACAAACAAAACCGAACAAAAACCCAAACAAACAAACAAAAACCAAACCAAAACCAACCAAACAAACCAAATTTGCCTGATTTAGTAAGAGCACTGAGCACTACGCATTCCTTATTCTCCTGATTTCCTGCATCGCAACTCCCACCCAGCCGAGGCTCCCTTTTCACAAGGACATTTTTCCCAGGTTGTTTTATACAGGGCTGGTCCTTTCTATTTGACAAGGAAAGGTGACTGTAGCCATAAACAATCATTTTATGTTTTGTAGCTGCTTTCTGAATCGCCTTTTGTAGGGTGGGTAAATTACTCTCATGTTTTTCTTCCTTAAAACAAAAGAGTATGTTTCCTGTAGTCTAGGAAAAAGAAAAGGCAAAAGTCAGACCTCAAATTTCCAGTGTTCCCATAGTGGATGAGTGGGCTCTGCCACAGAAAGTTTTAGAAATACTGGAACTTAAAACAGGAAACAAAATATTCCCCATCAGAGCTGGTGTGGCATCTGTAGCCCAATGTTAAGATTACTTCTGCATTATTGGTAAATTATTATGTTAAAAGTACCTGCAAACCCAATAAGCAGACTCTCTGAGTCAATTGAGGCTCTGTATATCGAGTCCAAACTTGGTTCTGTAGCGACATAGCGAAGTGTCAAAAACCAAAATATCAGGACTGAGTGCAAAAGTGGTAGAAGGATAAATGAGACCTCATTAAAAGACCTGATCCATTTGATTTCCTTCTGATTGTCAGTCTTCAAGACCGGGAAAACTGCCTTTTCCTGACTTTGGTTACTAGAGCTCTGAACCTCTTGTTTCAGTGTCAGTGCTAAGTAGTCAGAGCCTAACCCTGGTGGCAAGGCAAAGTGAAATTAATATTAGACTTGTGTGGATCAGAACTCTTTCAAGAATGTTTCCCTTGACCCTGCCCACCAAAATCAACAAGAAAAGCAATGCTAGGGAGCTGCGTACAGAAAACTCTATTAAAAATCTGTTCTTTAGATAGAAATCTGAAATTAGGATTTTTAGTCAATTTTCCAACTTAAATATGGCCTTTGTGTTAGGCAGGCTTCACGATGCCTGGATTTAGTTGGTTTTCACAGGATCAAAGCTTGCTTCCATTTATGTAATACATACGTAATAGAGGAATGGACTAAGGGTAACATTGCAGACGTAGCTATAAATCTTGGGGGTTTTTGTGTATGCATATATATTTCTAATTAGGAGTAATGCAGTGCTCCCTTCAATGCATTGCTCCCTTAAAACTGCCGGTGTGGTTTGTGTTTTGGTCCACCCTGAGCACTTTACCTCTGCTTTTGTGCCTGCTCATATTATGTCAGTTGTCAGTATTTGGTGTGTTTGACATAGCTGCTGCCATTATAAATTGAAAGATGGAACCATGGGCCAGATTGCTTTTATCTGTTATCTAGTTTTGATCTTTTCATCTGCTCTTTGCCAAGTAATGTCAGCCATGATTATTTCTAACTTGCCAAAATTCTGAACGGCTTTTAAACAGGTGACATTTTCCTATAAAAAGACTCTACCACAAGCATGTTTCTTTTTCAATCTCCGAATGTCACCTTTTCTCCCATAATTACAGTGGTCTAAGTGACACATTTCTGGACTACTGACAGTTTTAAAGATTTGCTGTTTGTGGGTATTGCAATTACTGTGCATTACTTTATCCCTTCTGAGAGGAGTGAAATTATTTCCATAGATGTTGCTGCCTTCACAGTTTTGCCTTTGATTTTGCACAGTTGGCTCTAGACTAGATCTAGATTTGGAAGTAGCTGGCAATAACTTAATGTCAGGCAAATAAATAACTTCGGACTTAGCTACTGCCATCACTTAGATGAAATCTTTCCTTAACTTTTTCTTTCTTGCCTAGAAGCATTTGCAGAAGTTTGTATCCTGGTAGAGTTTGTGGGCAAATATTTTTGTGTCTAGGGTCACTTACAGATGTTAACAATACCTCTCATTACACTTATTCTCTTGTATAGGTACACCTCTTGCAAGTGTATGCCCTGTAGAGGTGCAGCTTTTTGTGATGATGCTGTATTTAGCCCACTGGATGCTGATGATACTTGGGGTCCATGTATTTCTGCTGGCATTCCACCTCTTCATGTAGAGAAAGAGTAGGTTGAAAATGGAGATAGTAAGCTTACTTGGCAAGTCTAAGCTCACCATTTACTTACTCTCTTTTATGGGTTTTCGTTTAAAACCACAGATAAAACAAAGTTATCAACAAACATTACATGACATAATGCAATTTAAGGGACAGGTATTGTAAAAGAAATATAATAGTTCTTCGTCTTCGTTTTTGTTTCAAAATAAACCCCTGGGAAACATGAGACACACCAACCAGAGATCTACTTGTGGTCTACTCAGCGTTTATTCTATGTATCATAACAAACGTTTCCAGGACGGACTTACCCAAGTCTTCTACAAACTCTAGAAGGCAGATTCTCACAACTGTATTTGAACACTAATTACAAGTTTTAGTATTTCAGGTTTGAATAGCAAGCTACATAAATCTGTTTGTTGGTTTGCACTGCAGATCTCTGGAACTAAAAGAACTACACCCTGAATTTGTAAAAGAATTGACTCCTTTATTGATTACTCTTGGACAATTGTTTTTTAATTTATGCACATTTAGACAATTGCATCCAAAAATTGCCTACATAAATTAGGAACCTGAAACAGGAATTTAAAGAATGGAAAGAACAAGAGCAACAATAGACTTCACAGTCAGTCTCCTTTAAGTCCTTGGTATAGTCACAAAGTTAAGATACAAAAGCATTTGCAACAACAACATAGTGGGCAGAGAGTATAAAAGAGAGGCCATGCAGCCATTAAGGCAATTAAGAAAGATTAAGATTGCTTGTGGTGGAAAGACCCATTAATCAATAGGCCAGAAATCACAGCATGTTGTAGAATATACTTCACAAAAAAAAAAAAAAAAAGGAAAAAAAAAGAGAGAACAAACAGGCTAAATATACCCCATACCAGAGTTCTCATTAATGGGAAATCATATTAATCCCTCAGATATTGTTGGCTCCATAGTTCGGTTTTCCATTTGCACACATAGGAGCAGCACCGATGAAATGCATTGTAACTGATGTACAAACCAGCAGTATTTGTGGGGAGAAAACAGGGCTAACTCAAGAGGGAAAGGGTGAATGCTGCTCAGCGTTCTGCAGGAAAGGGACAGGTATTACAGTTATTCACTGGCAGCAACAATGATGAACAAGCCCCCATTCACAACCCTAAAGCTGCTGTACAAAGACAACACGATGCCTGTCAGAAGGATGGGTAATTGAAAATCCTTACATTTGCAAAATGCCTGTGGGCATCTAATGCAAGTCTTCATGTGGTAATGAGGAGAGGAAACAAAGTGGGAGGGCTACTGAGCGTGTTAAAACTTGCACCTGAAATAATTGAAAATTGGCTTAGACGGACATGCAACCAGCCTAAACCAGCTCTAGGGCACTCAGCTTCATCTTCAGCAGCAAGGTCACCACCCAATTCCAGGCCTATGCCTGTTGTCTAAAGGAGCAGCTACAGGTGGGCAGGAACTGATTTGCTAACTCCTTTTGCAGAAATAGCTACAGCTGTTTGAGGATTTGGGTTTTTTTTTTGTTTGGTTTTGGGTTTCTTTTAAAGCAAACTGAGAAGCAGAGGTTGAAATAGGTAAGTGTTTTTCAGAAGAGGTTGGGTTCAGTAATTTTTTGAACCTGAAACTAACTCATAAAACTGCTCCTCAGGAATTTTCTGCTTCTTGACTCAAAGTGAGGTTTTTTTCACTGATTTGAGCCAATAATATGGAAACATAATTTTAAATTATCCAAATTACTGAATTCAAATAATTTTCAATTATGAAAACTACTGAATAGCATAAACACCCAAACCATACTGGTTTGGTTGATTGGTTTGCAAGCGTTCTTGAGATGCATTGTTGTTCCAGGGAGGGGTTTATTTATTACTTTTATATTTTTTTAAATTGCCATCCAGGTGAGAAAAATGCTTTCTTACAAAGCTGAATGTGATTCTGGAGTATACAGAAACAGATGAGGCACCTGGACTTTTGCATTCATGAGGCAAATCATCACTTTGGGGCTTTTGATAAAGTTAGGGTGTGTTTCAGGGAATGCTTCTTTGGTTAACTTACCAAATGATATTCTTAGAGGCATTATAGGAACCTGGATTGCTTAAGAAAAGAAGGCTGGTGTCATACTTACCTTATAGTAGCTTTGGTGTATAATGATAAATATGGAATAAAAATCTATTCTACTGCAGGTATTCCATTATTTCCAGGGAGGTCAAGTACACACAGATTTTCCTTAATTTCAAGCAAGGATACAGGCCTCTAGATTTTCTTAACATTGATTACTTCATTTCTTTGTTTTAGCACAGAAAAACTCACACAATTTCCAGAAAAGCCAAAGACTCAAATAACAAGTATCCTAAAGCAGTTAATTTTTAGGATCATTATGAAACAACACGATCTGATACAGGGCACCTCTGCTCCAGCTTTTGCTGGCAAATAATTTCTTTACACAGGTTCTTCATAGTTAAAAAAAACACGTAGTGTAGTAGGTTTTGGCTGAACAAGCAAGCTTGAAGAGCTGGCTGTCTCTTTGACTGCGGAGAGCAATAGCCTTTTCCTATGCAGCAGTCGCATTGTGCTTTTGAAGATCTCCGAGTCTATTTTGATACCAAATATGTGTTATTGTTTTGGGAGGCAAAGGCACTGGGTTGATGTCTGTTGTCGGCAGTTATAGAGAAGCTTGGGTTTCAGGATTCTTGATCTTGGTGCTATTTATATTCTAGTAAACACATATTTTATTGTTGATGTGTGGGTGTTCAGCCATCACAGTAGTATCTGAGATTATTAGCCAGTTTTTAGGTGCTGTACGTCTGTTGTCTGCCATTTGTGTTCTATATACAATCACCTCACTGTTCTTCTATTGCAGCTTCTCAATTTTACTACATAAACACATCTTCTATCATATTGTTTATCCATGCATGGAGCAAGAAAATAATCTGACTGCACCATTCTGGACCTCTTGACATTTAGAGAGAGTTGGGATTTAGACATACCATAGAAGGAATCGCACTACTCAAGATGCAAAGTGATTAAGACGTGAACAAGGATTTCAGCAGAAGCAAGGTCAAGGTAAAGATGAACTCAAGCAGAATTTCAGAGGTGGGAATAAGGAGAGTGGGAAAGGTAGTTTGGTGCTCTGAAAAAGCAGTTTATTGTTTTCAATTTTGCACTGCTGGAATGGAAATATAAAGGCCTTTAATATCCTTTAATTATGCCATGCCTCTCAGAGCCCAAAGATGGCAAACACTTAGTGACACATTGCTGCAGTTTCCTTTGCCTCCCTCTGATTCTCTACTTCTCCCTCCTCCTGATTCTTTCCCCTATTTTCTTTTGCTAGATGCTTGATTTGAATGGTTTATATATACAAATCTCTTTGTTATAACTGGCTTTTACAATTTTCATGCATTTCTGTTCCCAGGAATTCAAGAACTCTTCTGGTGTCAAAGAAGTCACCACAGCTCTTACTCCCTATATTTGATACCAGGGAGAAACAATGCTTCCATGGAAATAAGTTTCCAGGTCAGTTTTGTTTTGCTTTTCTCATTATCTGTCCTCCCATAGCAGCTCTTTCATATGCAGAATAGCTTGTAGGTATTAGATCTGCTGATGGAAAAACTCTCATCCAGCCACAGAGAGAACACCCACCCCTCCAATGTACTCATGCTATGCAGAGGAAACTAGAAAGAGAAATGGCAAGGAGGGAAGGGTAAAGTGCAAATCTTTGCAAGGGGACATAAAGGCTTATGTTTCATAGTTTGACAGTGCCAGATTTAGTAAGCTTTGTCAGGTTGGGTTTTTTTAAAAGTCTCAGTGCAGTTCTTTTTGATGCTTATATGTTAATTCCAATGTACACATGTAGATGTTAGCCAAACTATTTGGCTTTTCATACTAGAAACACCTAAACAACTATATAATAAAATAGATAACTTACCACCAACATTTGCCAGATGTTTTCATTACAGTCTTTTCACTTTCCTTTTTCCAACCTTTTTTCTTTTAGATGTCTTTTAATATTGCCTTTGCACTGTAGCAGAATGCTAAAAATACAAGTTAACATTTCATGAAACATTTTAACTCACTGAAAGAAAAACTTACCTTTTTTAGTATTATAATTTTTGGTACTCTAAGTTTTAAAAATGTTTGGGCATTTTACTCTCGGTTGGAGCTTTAAAACGCCTCATAATGTGGCACCTTTAAAACCTCCGCAAAATGGATTTTCCATTTTCTTTGTGGCTTTTCATGGCTATGGGCATCTGCATCAAAAGAGAAAGAATTTTTGAGTACAGGTTCCTGATCTCATATCATCCTTCACGTTAAGCACCCTCACTGATTACCACTGCTCCATTTAAGCAGGAGGGAGGCAACCTCTTCAAAAGCCAAATGCCATTTAGGGCTCTCAGGGTGGATGGAGTCACTGTGTTGATGAGAGGCAGTGCTGACAGCACCAAGTTACCCTTTCACATGTTATCGAGCATGCGCTATCATGAGTCGTGTTAACAGGGGAAGAAAGGTACCTCCTACTCAACTCCCTCCCCCACTGACAAATTGCTAGCACAGCTTTAAGTCCACAACCTTAAATGCCATTAGGAAACCAGTTGGTGGCCAGCATAGATCCCAGTGAGAGAAACTGTTTTGCAAACCTGACACACTGCAACAATTTCAGTTTCTGACTGGGTAGGATACTTTGAATTAGAGATGAATTAGAGATGATGAAGGCATACAAAATGGTAATGAAGTTTGTGCTTGAGAGAAGAGCTTGCACTGCACAGTTAAGAACAGGAACTTGTATTTTAAGTCTAGGAATGGTTACAAAGATGGCATTCAGCATTCCATTGCTCCCCTCAGTTTTCCAGTAGCTTAAAATCTAATTGTACAGCCCAACTGCCATCACAAATAACGAAGGTCTCACTTTTCTGACAAAAAGCAAGACAAGCCAGACTTCTCATCCCCTTCCACAGCATCCAACTCTTCCTTACCTACGTGAAGTTTCACCAGTGAGCTGTTATGCATGTGCAATCCTCCTTGGGGTGCCGGATAACATGTTTGAATACTTCAACCGGAATAGAAATTGAACTGAACATGAGAAGTGCCTCAGGAAACTGGATATCAAACATGGGACAGGTACTTCTACAGCGTCTATGAAAATTTCCACAAAGAAAATAAGCTATTGCTCCAAATAGTACCTTAGTGATACTCAGTAGGAATGCCTACTCATTTTCATTACATTTTCCCAAGAAATAGACAAGTTACTTTGTTACTGCGATCATATCGTTCTTGAATGTAAATGCCACCTTCTAGATATTTAGCCCACTTTATCCAGCAGGTTTTACCTGTTCACTTGGCTAGTAACAGCAGCCAAAATTTGGTAACACTTGATCTTCTCTATTATATAAAAAGGTCAATTCCATTCTGATTATTTTTGCTAGTATATAGTGCCAGATAATATTGATAATTCTTTTTGTTTAATGGGATTACCTTAAAAAGAATAAAATAGCTGAGTATGGGGGTTTTAACATTGTATTTCTTTCCAAGAACATAAAATTGTCTTTTCTAAATTTTTATGTGTTTAATCTATGGGTTAAAATAAATATAAAATAAATAAAATAAAAAATCAGCCTAATTAGTTCACATATACTTTACAGTTTGTATTAAGCCTCTCATGGAAGAGCTGCCAGGTTTAGTGGACCTTCAAGCACTTCATACCCACCATCACCTCATGCATTTACATCTGCAGTTCAGAAGGTGCTCTTGGTAAATATGAACAGAACAGCAGTCCTGCTGATGTGCTGGAAGTTAAATATATCTTGAAACAGCACATGAGTTTCATTCATGTTTGAAGTTTCAATGAAACCTTCCTCTCAAATTTACTATAGTAAATTTCTAATGATTAAAGTATAAATTAATACTATGCAAATACAATTCAGTAAATAAATTGACTGTATTGATGTAAGCAGGCATAATGAAAGTTAAGATACATGGGAAATGAAAACAAACCTAAAAAGATAGATCATTCTCAGTTATACAATGAAAAAATGTCTAGTTATTTATTGTTCATTGACCAATATTTTTATAGCAAATGAAGCATAAAGAAATTGTGCACAAGAACAGTTCTGGAAAAAAAAAATCAAAAGAATTCCTTTGTGATGTTGTGAAATACCACAGATTTTTGAGCTCCATATGTGTATTTATCCTATTGTCTGTATAACTTAAAGCAATTAAGAATGAAAGGTTGATATGCACAGCAGAGGTAGCTTTTCTGAAATGCTTTACCTTTTGGTTCACAGGCAACCTAAGTATTAATATTCATCATGTTCTAATTTTCATATTCCTATGCTAAGCTCAGAACTACTTAGAATTAAGACTTCTGTTTTGCTGTTATTATATATGGTTTTGTCTGATTTCCCTTCAGCTTGTATAGTTCCACCTAAATAAGCAACTGTGCATGATTGCTTTCCAGCTTCAAACCGTGTCGTGTGGAGGAAATAAAATTCCCTATGTGTTTTTGGTAAGAGATGATGTCTGCATGTTCATTTTAACATATGATTTAAAAAACCAAGAAATCCAAGTCCTGCAACTAGATATGTGTAGTTTCCGCTGCCCTTTTTCGGCATCTTTTTAAAACCTTCTTCAAGGCATCCTGACCCCTTGATGCAAGTTATTGTTGTCTTCAACATATCACAGTGTTTATGTGCATCCTTTCTTTTTCTTTTTCCTTTACTTTTTTTAATCCTGTTTGGTATCGTGGCTTCCAATAGAGCTACAGATATTCCTATCTTTCCATGTAGAATCTATGGAACAGAATTTGTTGTAGGCAGTGAGAAAATCAAATTTGATAATCACTGATAGATTTCAAAGTATTTCCATAACTCACTATGCTTCTCCAAAGGATTTCACGATTTTACTGATGAAGGGGGCTGAAGCTCCATCTGGACAGACAGCGTTAAAATCATGTCATTATGAAATGACATAATTCAAAGAAATATTAGAAACCAGAAATACTGCTGTAAGAATTGTAGTGAAATTGCTAATGTCTGGATGAGCCCAAAGACCTTAGAAGCCACGCATACTCTGGTGAAGGGTCCAAGGCCACTAACAGAGGTATTCTGTCTGAAATCTATAAGGACTTCAGACTTAGGAATTCTTGCTACTGATCCTTTTTGGGGAGGGATGGTGCAGAGACCTATTCCAAATGTTTTCATAAGGGCATGTTTTACCAGAGCCTGTAACACAGGTTAACTAGCATGCATATCAGGATGAAAAAATCCCTACCCATATACATAAAAAGTCCTGCAAGGTTATTGACATTAGCAAAATGAATCTTCTGTGTCTTGTGCCAGCACAACTTCATATACCAATGTTCACACTTTTTTTTTCTTTTAATTAATTTTCCAAATCTGAAACAATAAAGAGAAGAGGAATTTTGCTGCTGAATTCAAGCACAACTGGGTGTTATCCAGAGGCTAAATTCTTTTCCTGCTTAACATAAGAACATAATAAGAACATAAGAGGCATACTGGTTCAGAACAAAGGTCAGTGTAGCCCAATATCCTGGCTCCAACAATAGCCATAAGTGGTATGAAGGGAAGAGTAGAGAGCTGGCCGTGCATACCTGATGCCTCCCCCTAAGTATACTCCCAGCTCTCAGCAGCTCACAGCTGAAGAATTTCCTGAAATGGGTGTAGTGCTGGTGTCTAAAAATCCTCTATACGTTTCTGTTCTGTGGCATTGCCAAGCCTCCCCTTGTACAGTTTACTGTACGTAAACTTACAGTATTTACTAACTGGCACCTAGATTTTGTGGCAAAAAGTGATTAATGTCATTAGGATAATACTTTCACTATAATTTCATTAATAAAATGGTTCTAGAACAAATATGGTGATTTACAGGTATATGATGATAAGTGAGGATATGTTCAAATGACTACTGTGTTTTCTTTAAAATATACATGCAGGCATTGTGAACTGAGATTTAAAAAAAGAGTGGGTTTTGGCAGGGTAGGACACTAATAAACTGTTGATAAAAGACTAGCCTGTGGGCTGAATGAAGAGATACTCAAACTGTTCAGGCAGGATGCTAAAGGCAAAGAAATAGGTGATTACCTCTGAATGGTGCAGTTCTGAATAAGAGGAGAATAACTGACAGAAGCCTATAGACATTTTTCAACCTTGTTGAGGAGTAGGTGGACATGAAATGTTATACCTATTCAGTGGCAAATTCCAGTTAGATTGCTCTCAGACCAGATTACAATAGATTCTTGCATCTGTCTTCCTCAACATTTCTTTTTCTTTTTTTCTTTTCAGTAACATTTGTCAGTTGTTTATAATTACATGGATTAACTTTCTGAGATCATGCCACTCATTTATATTTCCTCGTATTTGGCAAATATGCAAAATGAACCAAATGCAAAGATATATACAACAAATGTTCCTGACTGTAAGTGCTTGCAAACAACAAAGACACTTGAATATTCTGATGACAGGGCTTGTATAAGGACCCACGTGGCTAGCAGAACAAATCTTTTATTTTCTGTGCCTACTGTAACCAGCCGTATCTCCTGCTGTTCTGAATCACTAGGTTCAAATCATTGGCTTCCAAGAATCCTGTAGCTGGAAATGTTGAAGACAGGAAAACTCTAATGGGTCATTTTGGACAGCCTCCTGCCAGGACATGATTATTCCCTCCGGAGCTATGTTAGTGCTTGATGAACAGCAACACTATCCACAAATGAGGCAATGTTGTCCAAAACAAAGACAAGCAGAAAGAATATACTGGTGAATATGGTCAATAGATACCTTCCTCTGTAGCCTGTGCTTTTATTCTGTGTTGTCTTCAATTTTATTCCTTGCATTGGAAAGACATGAAAAGAAAGTCTTGTTTGAAAAGCTCCAGGAGAAACCAAACTCCTGAATTTATTAATGTGTGTTGGCTTCATTGTGTTTGAGTAGTGAAGAATATTTTAAGGTAACCACAATCACATGCTTCTCAAGCATCTGCACATTTTCTCTAACATGTGGGGTTTTTAATATGAGTGTGGATTTTGTAGGGTGGGAGATGTTCTGTTACCTATTAGTAGATTCAGTGTGTCCCTCAAAGGATGTCTCATTTGATAAACAGATTGCTCCTGGTCCCTGATAACTTACGAATCCACACTAACATCATCAACTGGCTATTTTTCCAATGAAATGTTTTAATAAGATTGTTTCAGTGGCAGTGAGGGCTATAATCTAAATTTCTGTGGCAGGAGAGTTATTTTTTAGAGTGGTGGTACATGACTTTGTTACCTGAACAGTGTCAAACGCAGTGGAGAAATTTTTAAACCAGCCTGTAAAAGGATGTTTGATCAATGACTGGTAAAATATTCTGATGGGGTGAGACCCAATTGAGGAAGGGGGTTCTTAGTGCTAGTCTTTAGTGTTCACTTTTAATGAAATTTTCCAAGATTTTAGTATCAACATTCTCGATCTGCAAGTCCTTTAGAGTCCTTAATGGTTTCTGCCTATGCCCACGGCAGGAGCTATGAATGTTTTTATCTAATCTACTTAGTGATGAAGCTGTATTCAGTTTCATCTCATGATTAGATCTTTGCAATACACCTACATCCTGTTACATCACAAGACTAGAGCCAGACCAGAGCTGTGGTTTATATGTGAAGGGGTGTTATGTGAGCAGCCGGCATTGTCTCCACTCTATCACTTGAAAAGTATTTTTTGTGCAGTTTTCGCCTTACATACTTATGATCCTTGCTAGAAACCATCTCCCTTCCTGTGTGATTCTGTGTCAGTGCAAATGAGCTGATGTGCCTTCAGGGGTCAGGAATGTGTGAGCCTTGACTCTGATAGGTGGCTCCTTGGCCAGTGGAGCTCTGCATTGTATAGTCTCTGCAGAGCTGTAGACTCTCAGGTGACACTGTAAAGCTCAAGTTTACCCAAGATTTGGGGAGAGTGGGGAAGATGCCAATAGGGTATGATAACAGCAAGGCATTTTAATGTTTTGTATTGTAAGGATTTGCTAGTATCTTTGCTCTGATAACAGTCAGTGACGACTCAACATGTGTCTAGATAGGTGTATTTTTATAGTCTGAAATAGTAAATGAGAAACACTCTATGCCCAACCACAAATCCTTCTTGAAAGTCAATTTCTCCATTCTGTGTTACACCTAATGTGCTGGGGTTATATTTTCATGTATGTAAATATATTATTCTTAAAGAAAATCAAAATGGATGTGTGTGAGAGATAGTGTTTTCTGTTGCTAGATAGCAAGGTTTTGTAGTTCTCCAATTTCAGTTTCACACTTATTTAGTGTAGTAGGTAATATTTAAGACTGAGTGGTCCATTTTCTACATCTCTTCTGCGTTTCTTTTGCTGCTTCCCTGGCAAAGCATAAGAGAGATACATAGTGCGTATCCTCTAGAGGCTCATGACCCAGGAAAAGTTGTTTCCCTATTAAAGAATTCTTCTGTGTCAGTGTCAGAAGAAATTGGATTTTCTTTGGTTGGTTAAAGGGTTACATGTCTTATGTTAAAACTAACAGTCCTTTAATTTAGGAAAACGTCTAAATTCAGATCTGCTTCCCCCTCCTGAAATGAACATAGATATGAATGGGATGTAGGTACTTGGTGTCCTAAAATAAAACACTTTCCTCAGTTAGAGCCCAGGTAGGGTGGAGTAACAGGAAGGATGGGGCAAGGGTTTAATGTTCTGGTGACTCAGGATGTGTGCAGAGAGGACAGCCTGGATAATTCTACTGGATCTCCAGGAGAATCTGTGGAGCATATCCAGAACCCACTGCTGTCAGTGGCAGAAGACCCCACTTATTCAGCAGGAGCAAGCTCAAGCCCAGTGTTTGTAAAATGTAGGCTCATTAGCCCCAGGTTACTTACACAAAGGTGATTGCTTTAATATTTCATATGACTTTTCTCTGAACTGACTATTCATATTTGTTTAGCAGAATTGCCCTTTTTTATCCTTAATGCATTTACACAAAGTACCTTTTCTTTTTCTTCTCTTTTTACGTGGGATTTTCTGTCAGCATGTTTTATTTGTGAAATAGCATGTGACACTGATGGATCTTCCCCTTTCCTTTCTTTTTGCTGGTGGAAAACACCTGCAGCATAGAACAGCCTTGGCAAAGTCAAGTAAGAGCCTGTGTGCTGCGATGTGCTGCAGTAGTAAATATATTCTAGCGTACACTGAGCAGCATAAATATGTAAATATTTTACAACGTTTGCTTACGTATCCTACTTCTTTTTTTCTTGCAGAGCATACTCTTAAAATGCATGCTTTAAGTTACATATGCCTGGTATAGTGGCAGCACAATCTGCTGTTAATAATAATACTGAATATGTAAATCCTCCCTCTCTTTATAACCAGTTCTGTGGGTTGCATTTACTGTAAACAAAGATGTGTTTTGGGGGGCAGTTGGTTTGAGTTTATTGTTTATGTAAATCTCTCCGAATGTGACATAGCCAGATAGCTTCCTATGTTGTGCTGATCCACATTTTAGGCCAGCAGCCAAAGTATTTTATCTTTTACTTCATTATAGTGATCTTCCAATTAGCTGTGGTCTGTAATACCCTGATTTTGGTGGCAGTGGTTTGGGGAGGATTGTTTGATAGTTCTGCTCGAGAGGCAAAATGAGGGGCCTTATTATAGAAAGTGCAGAGGTTGTGCAGTAGCTGAGTTCTGTTGCAAAGTTTGCCGATAAGGGAAAACTGGCCCTTGAGCATCCATTCTATTCTGTATATTAACACTTCTAATCTGCACTGCTGATAAAACTGCAAGCCATTTGCCTTTGGAGGAATTAGTTCTGCCTCACTTGTGTAACCAGGCGATGGTGATTAACCTTTAAACTGTCCAATATTCTCAGCAGACTCCTGCTCCAGATTAGAAACTATTTAGTTATGACCAACTAAATTAACAACATTCCCTCCTCTGAAGAATAAGATTTGGAAGGTATGCATTTTAAGGTGGAATGTGGATAATGTCCTTACTTATTCACCACTTTTGCTACATAAAATGCATTTGTTTTTTAAGATGGGAAAAATAAAGGAGAGAGAGAGATTGATTTCAGATTGAAACAATCTACAATTAGTTATGTACAGGGGGCAATATGGTTGAATTGGCTTGGGGTGCTGGTTTAGATGGCTAAGACCTGCTTCCAACTTTTCGTTCTTAAATAGAACTTATGATGCAGAGGATAAAATGGGCAGGATGGTGCTCTGGTGTGGGCAGCAGTTTAGGAGAAAGATTTCCTTCCTTTGAAATGAAAGGCAATTATCTCAGTTCTTCGGGAGAGTAATTTTTGGAAGTTTACTAACCTTCCTGTCACAATCAGGCAAAACAAAAGGTTTTGTGCACGGCGGTTACAGACCGACACATCCAATGGACTTTAGCTGCTGTGATAACCTAGTACTGTACCATTGTACCTATGTATTTTAAATGTGTAATTTATCAATTGAAGCATACCCTTCAACACATGTGCCATAAAAGAAAAGAGTGAGGGCAATTATGTAATAGTATAGTGTTTGTCTGACGTGCCTTAAATCCCCATATTGTTATTCCTCACTGAATAACAAATACAAAATCCCTGTTAGCAATGTTTTCCGTTTTACCAGTTTTATATTAGCTGCCTCCTTAAAAATTGCTAATCTAGATACTACATTAGTAGAATGTCAGTCAAACTGCAATCCACAGTGAAACCTTCTTCATATACCAATTTAAATCATTCATGGTCCTTTCTTTGGCATTATTCAAAAGATCATAATAATTTTCTTGTGCCCACAGCACAAAAAAATCAATTATTTCCCCACAAAGACTTGAAAGTACTTAGCGAGTGCTGTAAGAAAAGCTGAGGGTTATATCAAATTGAAATTGCACTCATTACACACAACACAATTAGTTGCCACTAGTCTGGCCGGTGCTTTAATTCTGAATGGCATATCTTTATTATTACAGAAACAAGCATGCAAATGGCATTGTTCAGGATTTGCAGAAATCAATAGGATATAGTGCTGTGTGTTTGGTGGCCACTGTCACTCAGTCTGCTGTGGATTTGAGATAATGTGTGTATTTGAATTAATGAAGGGAACGTGAGACATCATAAGTGACACCCAAATAAAAGAAATGGGTACATGATATTTGTAATTATTCTACTTGTGTTTTTGTTGTAAATACTTGTGCTTTTTGTTTTTTAATCAAAGGATTAATTGCATTTTAATAAGGCATTATGATTTTCAGAGCTTTAGTTAATTAAAACTTGTAGTATATAATTATGAAGTGATGCTGAGATTTGTCTAAAGATCACCCATACATTTAGAATATGTATATTTTTCCTTGTTAGGCAGTTGCTGCATTTGGGGGGAGAGGGTGAATGTTTTTAAATGTTTGAAAGATGATGGCAGTTCCAAATGGATTTCTATAAATGGCAGCTAGGAATGTAGATTATGTAGTTGGAAAAATTAAAGTGGAGGAACTATTGGGGTTAGAAACGCTTTTTGGCTGTAGTGCTGGAACATTCATTTGCACAAATGTTAGCTTTCAGACGCAGGAGTAAGAACAGATGTATTTGTTCAATGTATCATATCATTCCGCCCATTAGGTCCCAGTGAAATTGCTGCAGTTTGAAATTCTCAGTATAGGCCACATGTACTCACTGGTGGCGGTGCGTGGTAAAGATTATTTTCTGTGTGACAAAAGAGTTTTAAAAGGAAGAAGAAAGTGTTGGGGGGGGGAATGTACAGACAACTCTAAGCATCGGCTTGTTTCCCTAGTAGAGATGAATATTCCTGGTATAAAGCTTTATTCACTCACAGCCTAACCTGGGACATACATATATATGAAAAATGACTGTTTTCTATGGGAGCATATTATATATGCATTGACAGACTAATTGCTAGATAGATAAAACAGAGTTAGAGGAAAACAGTATTAGAAAATTAAAATCTTAATGTTACATATGAAGCTTTCCTTTGGCAGTATTAAAAGAAATAGCCTCTTATATTTATTCCATTCCTCTTGTAAGTGTATATTAGAAATAAAAATTAATGGGTTTTTTTAATATGAAGAGGGAAAAATATTTCTGTCAAATTGAATGGGGGGGTATTTCCTGTCAACTATAAAATTAAATACATATTTATGCAGAATAGTCCAGCGTAGTCATATATTCCTATCACCTAGCCCCATGCACAAGAAAGGGTTTCACGTGTTCTATCCTGAAGTAAAGGGTCTTAAATTAGATCTCGGTATTTCCTACTTGGAAGCTTGGCTCTTGCCGTGCACGAATATTTATTTATTTCTTACTCCCTGCCTTGCAGATACTTTTTGAGACAAACCCACTCAAGAGCTTAAAATGTTCCAAGCGAGGTGGGGAGGTGAAGCCTGCAGAGAGGGCAAAAGAAGAAGAATTCTCAAAAATTTACGTTGACTTCAGCACTCAAAACAGGATTTTATTGGGCATCTATAAATGGATTTTAAGTAGGATTTTCCCATGTTTTCTCCCAAAGCTGATTTAAAATCTAATATTATTAGATTGGTCACAGCCTTCATATTTTAACTGTCAAACCCAAAGCCTGAAAGGTGATTCATTCAAAGCTTGCTAAAATATTTGCTCAGCAGCACAATAGTGTGTGATGGAAAATAAACTCCTCTGGAGCATCTCACCCTATCAGCCATGGCCTGCAGCAGGAAAAGAATGAGGGAAGGTCAGTCAATTATGTGTGGTAATCACCGTAAGCATATTATCTGAGACACAGATGTCTTCCCTGACCCCACACGACATAGCTATTAACCCCACAGTAGTATAAAAATGGGGAGGAGGAGGAGCCGGTCCCCTAGGTAAACCAGACCTTTTCAGTCAAGGCTTGTCCAGCAGCTCTGGGAAGTTGTGGCGACGAGGGCGCTGTTGTGGGGAGCTGGCCCCGTGCACGGTGGGCGGCACGGCCGCCTTTCCTCTTCAGGGACCTTTCTATAGACCTAGTCATGTGAGATAAATAGTTGCATCATCGGAAAAATGAGACTGGCAAATTGACTCGTGAGATATTTGGGGAACGTAAACAGCCCTGGAATGTCGGGCGCTGCCCATGTTTTTACGGGAACAACTTTTGTGCTCCTGAGTACGCTTGCATAGTTGGTGTATTAGTGCTGATGAAGTGTAATACCACTATCATGCAATTGTCTAACACTTGTAGAAAACAGAGATGATTTTCTCATTACACTGAGTAATGCCCTGATTACCACACACAGCTCCTTTTGGGTTCAAGTTCCTTCTATATTTACTTCAGAAAAATGATCAGCTGCTTATTCAAGTGAAAGGGATTTTTTTCCAGTGCCATTGTTCAAACACATCAAGTAAGCAAAGCAGGCTTGGAAACTGGCTATTTAAACTGTTGGAGCTCAAGGCTTATTTAAAAGTTTGCATGTAGAATTTGGTTGTTGTGTAGGAAACATGCATTAGTAAGAGATGAAGTGTCCCTCACTAACTCTCAGCTTCCTAAAACCAAGAATGAACCCTGAAAGTAGGTCTCTATTTACAGCCTTTGGAAAATCTTTTCTTTAGGTGATGCTTTGTTACCTTTGGGGAGCCTGTTTTCTGGTTTTCTACCAAAAAGAAGAATGACCATTAAGCAATACAAGCTATTGCAGTGCTGCACAACATGCAGTGCAAAAGAGTCCATAACTGACCAGATCTGTGGTTTTTCTCCTTTTTAAGTAATTGATTCTAATGCATTCCCATCCTGTATCATCCTTGTAACTGAGATTGGACTGGGCCTAGTAGATACCGGAGCATGAAGGGAATATTTTGCTCATCAGGTTGGCCACAGAATGTGGCAGAGGAATCCCCAGGTTTCCTTTCTAACAAAGGGAATTATTAAAAGATACTTTCTTTGATAGTGTCGCCTTTCCCAGGGTTAATCACCATGTGAGTGAGCATTTGCACGCATTGCTGAGCTACAGGTTAGAGACAAGGAAAGTGATGGGTTGAGCACTTAGCTAAGCCTAACCACCAGACTTCCAGGAAAGGAAAATCTATTAGAGATAAAGGATTTTGACGTGATGCAGGGCAAACACAGGTTGCCTCTCTCACTGACCTCAGCGATGACCTGAAAGAGGATGAAAAGGATGGTGGAGATGACTCACTAGGATAGATGGCTGGACTGAAGGGAGTGCTGCAGGTTCATATCATAGCCACTGCTGACCAAATTCAGCTGGAGTCCAAAGAAGAGATTTGGGCTATTCTCCCCATGTGTAAATCCCCTGTGGGAGTCTTGGCTATGTGGAAAGATACCATTTGCACTTCCTCCTATTACTGTGGTCAGTCCTGAATTTTGGTCCTCTTATAGGCCCTTATTAAACTTCCATCCTATTGTCATTTTAGCCCTATGTCTAAATGTTGCTAAGTAACCTCCTGTGTCAAATATTTTTTCTGCTGGGAGAGAATCTTGCATCAGTCACCTATTGTGACTGCCAGATTAGATACCGTAATGTGCTCGACATGGGACTGCGCTTTACTTCTATCTGGAAACTGCAGCTGATACAGGATTTGGCAGACTGCTTGTTATGCAGCATCTTTTCCTGTAGCACATTAAAGCAGCACTAAACAACTTGTACAGTTCATTTACTTGCCCCTGGGCTAAATTTTAAGTTTGGAGATTTAGAAATTTTGTTATTTTACCCTTTACCTCTAAATCCTACCTGTTTGAGTAAGCAGCTCTGCTGAAGAACCCATTGCTCCATTTGCAAGCAGTGGAGGCTGTAAGTTAAGACCTTACCTCTGAGAGGAAGCAAGCAGTGCATACCTGGAGCTCTAGCAAGCCGTGGTTTCTATGAGCCTCTTTTATGATGTTTTCCATGGGGCCAAAAAAAAACCAAATTCTGACTATCACTTACATAAGTAGAAAGCAGGAGTAATGCTATTGAAATAATATGTAACCAGGCTAAAGTGAATAAGAACAGAACTTGTTCCCGATTAATTATATATTTCAGGTCAGTTAAAATAATTGAACAGCCTTTTCTGCCTCAGCTTAATGCAGTGGTTCTGAAGAGTTCATCACCTGCTCTTGGCTCTCTTTCCTGTTTGTAGCTGATAAATCATCTTTAATGTGTTTTCTAATATTACTTTTCCATGTAGCACTGGCTATAGTTCTACATGACAGCAACAGAGGAGGGGGAAGAGAGAGGGAGCAGGCAATAATTTCACTGGCACAGAAATTACTCTAAAAATGAATCAATGTGTCTTAAGTATAATTGACATACTTTGAGATACATATTGTCTATAGGCAAAATTAAATTTCACTACACAAAACCAGAGGTAGGCACAGCTTCCATAGCATCATTCCTGGATACATATTAAATAGTAGCAATGTTTTCCATCAATTTATTTGTAAAATGTTATCAAATTTCACATGTAGATAGCATATGTCTCATTCAGTCATGCTTTGTCAGTTACTCTTATATGATAGTTCATTTTTCTAGAGAAAATATTTGATAAAACCCATAATAATTTTACATACATGATTTACTGTCTTAATACTTGTCACTTTCATGCTCTTCAGTTCCTCCTTGTTGATACTCTCTTAACCTTATATGTCACAGCAGAAGCAGAGCATCTTCGTAAAGCTGCGGGAAGTCAGAATTTAAATTGGCTTTTCTTCTCTAAATTTTGTCCTAATTATAAATAAGCATGGCTGGCTTAAATAATTAAAAAAATAAATAAAAAATCTCGCACCACATTTTTATCTTTTACCTAAAACCTTCTCCTGAATTATGAGAGTAACCTGAGAACTGTTGTTAATTCATCCAAGTAAACCTATAGCTGGTTTAGATGCCAAGGAGGCCAAAAGTACTGATTTCTTTATGGTACAGAAGGAAATAGGTCTCTATATACTTGATAAGCATACTGATTGCAAGGAAACTGATCACTCACATGTGGTGGCTTAAGCATGAGAAACTGCACATATGAATTGCATGCGCTACCCATGTTTGACCACTTCACCTGCACACTGCAAACCACTCCATCTGCAGCATTGCTTCTCAGCCTTTTCAGCCTCAGCCTGAAGCTGAAAATACAGTATGAAATGTGGTGTCCTGCCACTCTCACCCATTGCACTAGTTGGAAGGGCAACATAAGGCAAGTCAAGTCTGGCTCAGTGACAGAAAAGCTGTGTCTTCACCTGCCTTTTTTTTGTTTTCAATGTAGTTTGGGCTTCCAAATTATTTAGTTGCTTTTAAAAGGACTGAGGTAGCTCTATGTGTCAAGAGATGTGAAAAAAAAACCATTTTCCATAAATGCTACAGTATGGTGATTGAAAGGTTTTGCACAGATTGCAGTGGCATTTGCATGAAGTTTCCAAATACTAGAGAGGAGGGTATGCAGGTTTTTGTACCGGATCTTGCAGGAGATGCAAACCACTTTGTGAGTAAGATGTCCCAAACCAAACCTAAAGTTGTGTTGGTTGTACCTACAGTGTAAGCAGGAGTTTGTTTCTACAAACTGATACTTACGATTTTCTGAAAGGACTGGGAACCTTTGGGAAATGCATGGATAATTACAAAACACAGAGGTCTGTATTTAGACAAGGTTAAATATAGGTATAAACTCAAAAATATGTCTTTGCATCAACCCAAAATTTCTCTGTATTAAGCACTTCTGCCTACATCTGTCAAATTGTTTGAGTCAAAATGTATTTTCAGTATGCCTTTAACTGAAAGGGTAGAAGGGTTAAGTTGCTGTCATACCAGCTATGTGCTCTCCCTCTCATTTTTGTGAGAACATCTCGCCTGTGTTCTCATCTGTGAACATCTATCATAGCAAGAAAAGTATAGCCCAGTGATGGCAGAGGCTTTTTATTACTTTTGAAGAGATCTTCAATATTAACTACGTAACTAATGATCTTATAGAGAGTAGAAACCTGCACAAGGAAAAGTCTGGAAGAGGAAACTTGGAGGAACTGTGGTTTTGCTCACAGTTTCCTGCCTGACACTGTTCCAGAAACAGCAAATTGGATGCCAGTCCTGCAAGTTCCTGAGTGAAGCTGAGAAGTGCACAAAAAGACTGGCTTTGGACTTTAACTTAGGGCCTGAAGTGTCAAGGTACAGAGCATTTTGCATAAGACCCCCAAGAGTTTTTATTGACCTCTGTTGTACTCAAAATCTTGCAGAATACTACTCCCAGAGCTCCAAGTAACTAAATCCTTTTCATCACAAGTGTTGCTTACTGTTGTCATCTAGGAGTGTTTAAATTCTTCATGTCGTGTTTTTTTGTGCTAGTGTTGCGCATGTGCAATACTTAGTGTACTATAGAGTACAGATACCAGTGCTGTGCTCTTGCAGGTTGGTATATTGTCCATCTTGTTGTCCCATCATGGATTCTCACTTTGTCCTGCTCAATCACTGCATCCTTTGGCTGTGGCTTTACTTCCTTGTTCCCTTCTCCTCTGACTCTCCTTCCTTGCCCCCAGTTGCATCAGCTCTTTGTCTCCACCAGGCAGTCTGACTCCTGTCTTTCCACACTTCTCTTCCAGGTCCTTTGCATATACTGAAGATGCAACTCAGAAGAGTGTCGCTGATGCTTACGGCTTCCATGCACATCCTTTCCTGATATTTGTCTTGTATATGCAGTCAACTACCCAGCTACAACTTGTGCAACTGCTCTCTCCCCTATGGATGCCTTTCCTTCTCCATCACTTTAGCCTGACTCAGCTGCAAAGGCATGCAGCAAAACAGCTAGTTGGCTTTTTTCTCCTCTGCCTTTAGCAAACCCTGGATCAACTCTCCTAATCCCTACAAAGGTTGCATCTTTTATCCTTTTCCCACAAAGCACTGCTCCTTTCTGACCTCTCACTTTCTGCATTCCTGTCTATGACAAGCACCTCATCTTGTTAACAGCTTTAAGCAAAAATAGTCTTTTTGCCTTGAGTTAAAAAATAACCAAATGAAACCTGGAGGAAAAAAAAATGCAGACAGCTCTGTTTGAAATATTTTTGTTAGAAAATTGCAAATTTATTTTTCAATTCCTGGCATATTTCCTTCAATCATTGCTGCATTTCATCTTATCTGCCTGTCATCTCTTTTGAAGATCTTCAGCTTTGATATAGCATGGCCAAAACTGAGCTCTTCTACTTCTCTTCAGTACTCTGACTCTACTTTGACTCCCGTCCTTGGTTACACTGACCAACAGTATTATTATTCCTGTGATCTTAGACCTATTAACCTGCCATTTTGTCCCTCTAAGACAGCAGCCAAACCCGTCTTTCTTTTGTTAGTAAAGCAATGAAATCAATCATCTAAACCTTCGTAGTATCTTGAGCCTCTTTCTTGGTGGTCTTTCTTGCTTTTAAATGTACAGTCTTTCTTTTATACATACAGGAAACCAGCCCTAGTTGTGCCCATTACTCCAAGTACTCAGTCTTGCTCATTCCTCCTCTCTTATGCCTTCCCGCTGCTTTCACCTTCAGGTCTGCCAAAAAGCTGCCTTGTTCCTCAGCTGTCATGAGCCTGCACCCTGTTCCTGGTTATTAGCTTGCAGGGACATCACTGTTTCTTTTTAACACAAATAATACCCAGTTGCCTCATGTGTAAAGCACTCTCATTCTTCAGCCGTATCTTCAAAAGCCACATCTGCTGCAGTGATGACTGCTGAAAGTACCTTGGGGTCATAGTTGGCACATAAGGGTGTAGTTCTGTTAGGAGAAGGGAGAGGATCAGGAAGGTTTTCAGATGTCAGTGGGCACACATCTTTTTGATTTTATAAGTTTTGTTTTCCAGCTTCTGTGTATTGCCTGAATTATTTGACTGTAACCTCTCCAGGGCAAGGATACTGTGCTCTGAGCTGTGTCCAGCACCACCTCTGTGGACTCCTAATCTCAGCTGAAGCCTTTGTGTCTCACTGCAACAACCTCACTGATTCACATCCCCATTCACAGTGCTGTGCATCTGTATTTGCATCCACACTCCGCATCCTCTTTTCCGTACTTAATGACATATCTTTCTCAACCGGGCAGAAGGTGAGGGGCTCCATTAAATGCATTAGCCTGCAAAAGCTTATGTTTAAGATGGGTATATCACATAGGTTTTGTGGAACTTCCACAGTCATGATGTTTATCTTAATTTAGTGATGTATTTTTCCTCTGGGAAACAGGAGGATCAGGGCAGAGGCGGACTCTGGCAGCCATAAGGAATGATTACTTTCCAGTTTGGCTAATGATATAATCCACTGTGGTTGCAAGTCTTGCTTTCCTCTTTAGGTGATGTCAACATTTCCATGAGCTACATGTGTTGTATTCATAAGTGGTGCTTATAAATGTGTTCTGTAATCTCCTCCTTATGCCTGACACTTTACACATGTGTTTATCTACAAGGAATGGTGACATTAGCTAGCTAATTTTGCCAGTGTACTGTACCAGTGAGGGTATGAGAGACTCAGAAGGATATTTAAACTGGCAAAGAGAGAATTATTGACATTAGCTATGAGTACTTTGTAAGACTCTGTTTTGGAATGTCATTTGTCAGAAAATCTTTGCTGCTGAAAGTCATCCATCCCTCCCAGATGGACCTGCAAGCCTTGCAGAAACCTCTTTTCCCAGATTTCGCTCATTGCAAGTGGCGAAAAGTACTGGCCTACTGACATTTGCAAATTAGATATACAGATATTTTTCCCCGAGATGGAGTGTGCAAATGGTATGATAAGATACAGGTTTTTTGGCAGCTGAATGGCCTTCAGTGGTGAAAAAAAATGTTCAGTTGCCAAAACTCCACTTACATGATCATGTGTATCCATGGAGCTCGGGTTTCCTTTATTAAGTAGACTGTATGCACAATATTCACATGGTGAAGATCCTCAGCAAGATCTCATACTGCCCATGTAAGTAATTTTTTTTAAAGACTCAAGCTCTTACCTCTCAAAATTGCATTCATATGGCATTGTTCAATATGTATAGCTGGCTACTATAGAAAGCAGCAACAGCAGGGTACAATGCACTAATTTTATCCCACTTCGACTTTGAAAATATAAACGGTACTTATACAAATTGTAAATACTACAGAATCATGCTAGTAGGATTACTCTAAAATGAAAGTGCTAATACATCAAGCAAAATAGCCTTGCTAGTCCTAACTGGCTCCTATTATCACTGTTATCAGAGAAGATACACTTCCGGCAATGAAAATGTGCTGGAGCACAAATGAGTATATGCAAGACAGCCAAGATTTTAAGGAGGTGTTTCTTTTTATCTTACAGTGAACTTCATTCTTTTGAGTGCCATGGTTAGAGTAGTAAGTGTAAGTTGTTATGTCCAGTAGCAAAGTCTCATCTAGTTAATGAAATAGTAGCCTGATAAAATACATCCATATTATAATACACATAATGCTAAATTAAGATAAACATCATGACTGTGAAAGTTCCGCAAAACATATGTGATATACACATCTTAAACATAAGCTTTTGCAGGTTGATGCTTTTAATGGAGCTACTCACCTTGTGCTTGGTTGCCATTTTGGCAGTACACTGTTCCTTGCTGCATTAGAGGACAAAATACAGCCATTCTTCCTACATTGTATAGTTATTTTACCTATAAATGCCTACTGTAAACAAGCTGTTAGATTAGCAAGCACAACATATAAAGTGTCATTATCATAATTCAGTCAATCACTAAATCAGAATCATCACAGGGTTGGGTTTTTTCAGTGCAAAAGACAGTGCCTGAATTGAGGGGTTTTTTTCCTCAGTATATGCTATATAATCTATTTTTGTCTATCATTGTTCTGAATGTTAAATTGCCTATTCTGAAAAATTGCAAGAAGAACACCATAGCGATTTGGACACATTCTGGGGGACAAAGGGCTACACAGCAGTGTTTGATTTTGACTGAGTTGAAGATGGCATAAACACATTGCCCAGTCACCAGTGACAGTCTTTCTCATTTCCATCATGTCCTTTCTCACGAAGCTTTCAGCGGGTGCATTTCAGACTGCTGCAGCCTGCTCCTGCTGGCCTGAAAGTTGTGCACCCTCCGTGTGTTGAAGGTGTTGTGTCAGCACTGTGTCAGAGCATCCGAAGCCAGAACCTCACCTCAGGAGTCCCATCAAATGTAATTGCACACAGCCAAAGCTTCCTGGACTCTGCAGGGATTCATCTCATCCTCATCAAGATGACACTATGTCAACTTTGGGACTGTCACAGCAGCACTTGTAGGAGCATGGCAGCCACACAAGGAAAACGGAGGAAAAAGGTAACTTTATGCCCCCTACCTGCCTTAAGGAGGACATCTTTGGAAATGAAAGCGAGTGAACACAGACCAAACTTCTCTTTCATAGCCCAATACACATCAGGTCAGCAAGGCAGTGGTTGCTAGCCTCCCACTGCCTGCTGAAATAATGCTCTGCTGAAGTCTGACACCTTAGCACAGCAGCAAGAGATTTAATGTCTCTTATTCCAAAAGAACAAAAGGGCTAAATCATTGCCCCTTCCATAAATACCTCCTGAAGTGCAATTTAGTTAGTTTGTAAGTTGTGTGGGTTAGCAGACTTGCTTAGTTAAATAGATAGGGTTTGTGAAATGTGCCATAGTCATGGCAAGATCTTCTTCATACTCATGGAAATAATAGTAGCTGTGGAAATGGTGATAGAAGAATGTAAAAACTCATTCATTAGCAAGGTGGGTAAGATGAGACAACTGAAGTGATTGTATAGAAAAATGCAATCAGCTTGAGAGCTTTTTATATTCTGACATGCAAGTTAGAATGAAAGGTCTCGGTTAATGTAGCTTAGTTCAAGATCTTTGGCTACTGATGTAAAACGATCTAACATTTGTTATGGAACAAGGTTGGAAGTGCATAGCTGAGATGTTTAGGTGAGATGCAAAGATTTCTTTTGGTGTAATTAATGCAACGTTAGAGTGCAGTGTGCATGAGAAGGTTCTACTGGCATTGATAGATGGATTAAGTCTTCAGCTTTCATCTCATTTAAAATGGGTCTGGTAACCAGCTCAACAAAACAGTCTGCTAGAAGATGCTGATTAAGTAGGTAAGTCCTGGAACAGTAGTAGGGTGAGACATATCTGCCAGGCAGCATCTGTTTTGATTGTTCATGCTCAGTATTTAATAGAACACTGAGTCATCCAAAATGCCTTGAGGTAAAATAAATTGTTGCCAGCAGCCTGCTCTCTTGCTGGTTTAGTACATCTTAATAGTGATCTTTTGTCCTCAGCTGCAAGGTGATTCCTAAACATGTCTTCCAAGATTTTGTTTGCAAAGTGACAATCAGTAATTTATACAGTAAGTGTTTATTTACAGCCATAGAGAGCACTGGCAATAGAATTGCTGTGTGGAAACTAACTGGTTATGTCATAAAGGCACAATTTGTTGAATAGGCAAATTAAAGTGTCTCTGCCCTCTGCAAAATCCTGATGAGTGGATTTATTTGGGTTGGTGGACATCTGGTTAATCCTAGCTGTCTTCACTTGGCTGCTGATGTGAATTCCTCACATTGTGAGGAAATTTCTTGTTAGCTGTTAGCTAAAACCAATGAGATTTGACTGAGCTCTCCGTATGCATGGAAGGCAGCCAGGATGTTGTTTGGAGAGCACATGCGAGGTGCTTCCTGAGCACTTCTCAGCTGTTGTCAGTTCCCGATGCTCTGGGTACAGGCAAAAATTCTATGCCCTAACTGATAGGGTAGATTCGTGTCTTTCTGGGTGGAGAAGACCACCAAGTCTTTTTCCTTTGATACAGGCTCTCCAAACAGCTGTCTGCTGCTTGTAAGAGGTATTTGATGCCTAGTGGGTAGATCTGGTGGATATCTAGAAACATCTAGTGGACTAGAAATATCTTTCTGTCTACTTTGGGGCTGGAATGTGAAAGGAGAGGTGTTGAAAGTGAGCAGAACATCTTGAACACATTGATTCCTCAGTACTTCCTGAACTTTGTCTTTTAGGATGGTGACCTGGATGTAGCCTAAGCAGGGTGTTGTTTCTCTGCACATTCGTATCCCCTCTACTGATGAAGACCCACTGGAATGCAATTAGATTTCACAGCTGGTTTTGTTTCTGAGGGACATGAGCTATTGCTGAGCGGAGGTGTATGGAGTTGCATTTCTTTCTCTTCACCATGTAACAAAAGGTTATCTTGGATAAATAACTTCCCTTTCTTGAGATATTTTACATGTGTGGGAAAGAAAAGGTTCTGTGTCTGTTCAGAATCTATGTAAGCCCATTAGAAGAAGAAAAGTGAAGTGAAAAGCTTTCAGTGTGTTGATCAGTCTTTAGTATATGACTGACTTTGCTTCAGGTATCCAAAGAATGTGGCTGAAGATCTCTTCACAGCCTAAAAAGTTTAGATTAGAGATGAGTCACTCTGACAGATCTGATGTAACAACCATAAATTGGGAGAATCAATTGGAAGGGGTGACTGCTGTTACATCCTTTCACTTGACTGAGTACATTTGTTTGTTTATTATTCGCATTTGCAAAATGAAAGGACCCCACCATGTTGAAAATGTGAAATATTTTTTTGTCAGTCAATAAAAAAATTCCCTAACATTTGGTTTAAGGTGTTACTGATAGCTGGGCTTGGAGTTTAGAAATTTACTGGTGCAATTTCCTAAGCAGTATTGCTAGAAATCTCTGTAAAATATGGAGTCAAGATTGACAGTCTGGCGGAATCAGCCCTATTTATTATCTTAACTATCACAAACACTTGCTAAATTTGTACTTGCTACTTACAACCTTAGTTCATGTTAGTGAAACACGAGTATCTATGACATGCTTCGGGAAGGCAGCATACTGTAAATATACTCTGCTTACGTTTGATAACCAGCAGTCCTCAGGCACAAAATTTGCACAGAAATACTAAAATTCAAATCGGGACTTGGGTTGGGTTTTTTTTGTTTCAATTCATTTATGGCTTTTAAATAAGTGCTCTCCAGGCCATGTGTTATAGTCATTAGCCCATAAATGATTGAAAGTTTAAAATCTATAAGGATTTGAAAACACTCAATGCCTTTTAGAGTGTGCTCAGCCCTTAGCTAAGTCAGATTACTGAAGTAGGAAAAGGCGTGTCTTTATTTCATGGTTCTTCGGGAATACCACTTTCTCCAGAATCTTGTTGCACTTTACAAAAACTGGGAATGAAGGCAGGTACTTCAGTAACTTATATAAGAATTATTCAATCTATTCTGTTCTTTCAAGGCACACTTGTTTGGCTGGTGCAAAAGAAAAAGCTGTATAGGCAACCTAGATGTATGTTGAGTCTTCAACGTTCTTCTGAGCATCCTCTGTCAAGAAGTGGCTTTAGAGGTGCTCAGTACATGCCAAGATCACATCTCATGTTTATATAAAAAAATACAGTGCTTAAGAAATTACACACACATCAACCAAGTTGACAGTTTGCAATGTCGTTCATTTGCTCATATATATAAAACAAACAAAACAAAAAAAAAAACCCTGGCAGAGATTTATAATTTTTGTAGAATAAAATAATTTTATGCACATATGAGCAATTATATATCACTTACTGGGTTTATAAATACAGATATATATGTACATGTACATGAAGGAAAGTTCTTGTAAATCTCCATTGTATTGTCTTGGAATTATTGGCCAGGTAGAAGGTTACAGCAGAACGCAATATCATCTTCTTGTCTGAATTAATGCCACCATGGAGCAAATTGGAAAAAAAATTATTTTGTGTCAACCAGTCGCACCCCACTGCACACATGGATGTCTCCTAAAGCCATCAAGATAATATCTGAGCATGTAATCATAGCTGGAACAGTAAGGAATCCTCTTTTTCTGCAACAACCAAACAGCACATTGAGCCCCCAAAGACACAACCGACGCTGTCACTCAGCCAAAGTTAGAATCACGATTTCTGCCTTTTAGCCTTTAAGATATCTTTTTCTCTTTTTCAGACAGGAAATTTTGAAGACAACTGTAGCATACTAAATAACTTGTGTAGCTAAAGTTAAAACTCCAATCTTTGCAGGTCACTAGAAATTCCTAACCAGAAGCGAAGTAAGCTTAAATTATGTTTAGGTATTTCTAGATCCATGTAGCTGTTCATCCTCTGTTTTTCCAAATGTTCTTCCTATGCTAAGGATTATGGATTTAATTGTTCTTAATGTATTTATCATACTAAAAAGATTTAATTGCTTCAACCAAGTTATCTGACTATATATGTTTTATTCAGAATTCACTGTATAATTCTTGTATAAATGTATACTGTTGCGCCTGAAATATCAACTATATAACTTGTGTTTTTAACAGTGAAGTTCTGTTTCAAGGAAAGCAAAGTAAATTTCTCATAAAGGTCTTCTCTTACAAGATACTGAATGCTCCAGGCACTAGAAAATCTGCAATGGGTGCTCAACACCCCAGAGAAAGTGCACACTTGTTAACAGCACCCTTGGTTCAAGGCTGAGTGAAATCAAAGGGAATAGCTCCCAGTAACTTTAACAAGCTTCAGATCGAGCCCAGGCTCCTCATGGCTGATCCATAAAGGTAATGTGCTATTTGCAAACCACGTGAAATATAAGCCCTTACTGTAGCTGCAGTTTCTCAGACAGAGGAAGTAACGCGAGAGTGATCCTCAGCCATAAGGAATATCAGTTTGGGTCAGTTTTGGAATTTTCAGTGCAAAGCTTTAAATTTTAATGGCAATTACCCATCAGGAATATATTGGTATAATATGCAAACATGCAAAATGCTCATTTGCCATCACTTTTAGTGCTCACAGTTAAGTGTATGCTCTAGTGATCTCCATTAAAGGGGTGTCTTAAAAGCTAGCCTGGAATGCTCAGATACCCTTGATACTGCCTTCTTACCTGCACCAAATACTGATCTTGAGATACAGCAAGAAACTGTGCTCTCCAAACTGATTGGAGGGGGAGAGGTCTTTGAGAAAGAAGTTTTCCCTCTGACATTTTCTAGATCTTACTAATTTTATTTGTTCTGTCCTGAAAGATGCTGGTGTCCTGACAGTGTATGTGTTCATATGCAGCTTGTTAACTTCTACTCTAGAAAGCTCTTTAAAGAAATACCATCATGTGAAATGGCAATAGGCTTTGTCTATTTACTCTTCCATAAGCAGCTTTCTATTACCCCAGGACTCCAAAGGTACTATACATAGATCATATACATTTTGTCATTTTGGTCAGTTTTGTTTTAAAGTAAACACACCTAGGAGATATAAACATGTCTTTGGTTTCACCATATTTTATTCTTGGATCTAACTCTGATGTAAAGTGCAGTGGTTTAGTTCTTCTGCTTTAAAGGTAAACTGAACATGTCTGCATTGCAAGAAGTATATGGGTACTCTACTTTTGACCATGGAGCAATCATGCACTTTTTTCTGTAAATGGTTATTTTCCAGAAAGCACATTAAAGTGCAATTTATCCATTTTACAAAAACACTGTATCATTTCTGTGTTTAGCATTATGTTCATGGATGGATGACTCTTCTACAACAGAATATAGTATTTACTGTACAGGCAACAGATTTTCTACACTGCCTGGCTACTAGTAACTAAGAAAAAAGGTGAACTGTGAATGATTCTAATGGATCCTTGTCTATTAGTACACTGCAGTTTTATTTCAGAATAAACTGGCTGTAAGCACATGGAAAGAGCATTACTTTGTTGATTTGAGTGACCTATTGCAGCTCAGAATCTGGGTCTTATCTATTCCTGGCAATTCTGAAGCTGAATGAATTACTTGCCACTTCTGTTTAAATACGATTCTTGCTAAACTGATTCAGGGCCAGATTTTCAAAACCTCATTGCTAGGAACACTGCTGTCTAGCCAAAAGGAGAGGGGGAAGTAGCTGCACTGGCTCAGGGACAAGATAGGAATCAGAGAGCAGCATTTTGACTGTTCTGATGCATGGGTTATATTTCTAGCAACAGAATTACCCACTAACAAAAGCAGTTGCCTGTGGTGGTCCACTACAGCCTAGCACTAGTGTTGGAATTGTTTAGTCATTAATGCAGACAAAACCACGTGTGACTTAACACTCA
The DNA here is from genome assembly GCA_024733675.1 of Psilopsiagon aymara. Lineage (NCBI taxonomy): Eukaryota > Metazoa > Chordata > Aves > Psittaciformes > Psittacidae > Psilopsiagon > Psilopsiagon aymara. The sequence continues at coordinate 132,133 of JANRGW010023342.1, forward strand.
CGGCAAGATATAGACTAGATTCACATCACCCTTAATATGCTGAATGGTATAAATCTTTGGTGCAATTCCTGACACAGCCAAGGGGCTAGAATTTGTAGCCTCTGCCTACAGATTAGCACCTCAAATGCTTCTGAGACTAGTAGACCACAGGAGTGGAAACATGATGCATCCATTTTTGCAGGCAGAGGTCCAACATCGATCTTCCTTCAGGGAACAGTTACACAAAAAATTTCCTATTCCATTTGTACTGGTAAATTGCTTGGATTTGATCAGTGTATTTGGCTTGTTAGTAACTGCTGTCCTGATTTTAATGGCTATAAGTGTTTTTAATTCCAAATAAGAGAAAACTTGTTTGTGTGGTTTTATATATTTTGGGATCTCTTCCCACAGATACTGAGAAACAGTATACTGTAGATCAAAGAAAGGAAGCCACAGGATTATGAAAGATCCATAGTGGTGCCCATCCTCAGCTTTCCTAGCAACTTATTTCTGAGATGCTAGATACTTTGACATGTGCACTGGAAGGGATTTTCCCCCATATGTAGAGAGAATGGTACATAGAAAGCTGCTGATTTATACATAGTTTTTAAAAGGACTGTATTTCATTGTGTCTTCATGAAAAATACTTTGGGTTTTGCACAAGATTTTTTTGTTTGTGATACAATTTTTAATTCTTTAATACCTCATCGTAATTTTTACACAGTTAAAGGGAACTGGACCAGGCTGGTTGGGCAAGGTTGGGCAACATTGTGCAAACAACAAAACTGAAGGTCATATGAAGTGGTGCTTCCAAAAGCAGCTCACTGAGCAGTACAGAATCAGTAGTAATTTAATTAGCTGCTTATAGCAGTCATAGCATGAAAAGCCAGCTGTGTAACTGCAGCCTTCAAAATTTCCAGCTTAAGTGTAACACCAAAGCACAACCAAATAAATTCTTCAGGAACATAAAGTCTACGGCATTTATTTGCCTTTAGTAACATGAAAGGAGAACTCCACAGAGGATGGGCTAATAACAACATACGTTTGATTTATTACATATGCTTGTGACGTTGGATTAAAAAAGAAAAAAGAAATAGCAATGTGGACATAACATAGTCTTTTTGCTGTTGTAAGAATGGAAATCACAAAATAACTTTGGAGTTTCAAGTCATGGAAGTGTTTTTGCAAGGATTTTGAACATAGACACGTTCCCCATAGTGAGAAGCTGGGAAAGCAAGTGATCATCATTATAAGAGCTGAAGCAGGAAAATAATATTCCTCATACCAGGAGCAGAAATGGAGACACAAAGAGAACACTCACTGTTACAGCTCCCCATGACAGTTCCTGGGCAGTCTGAGGTTCCCCCCCATCCTTGCTTCTTAGCAGTACAACCTTAAAGCCAAGGAGGATTGTTGTGGGGCATAGTGCTATTGTGAGATATACACACAGTAACAAGCATCTTCAAGAAGAGAGGGAGTTTGAGGGGGTTTTCCCCCAAATAATACCAGATTGGTTTCCACTTACTGGCAACAGCAATCTCATGTGAGCTCTGACCCGGACCTGAACTGGCATTGTGCTAAAAATAGAACTTACGTGGTTTGCTCTTCTCCTTTGGATACTTCTCAGTGATAAAAATCATACTGCCCCGCACAGCCCCAAATACACCATACTGGGGAGCTGGAACTGTCATCACCAACCATGAGTGATTCGCGAGTATGCAGCTTATTTTTGGAACTAATTAGTTATGTCATGGAAAGAAGATTTATTCTTACCTCTCTTCCAGCATCCACCTTCCCCAATCCTTGCTAATCTTGCTTTCTGGATAACGGGGAAAATGAGGAAGGTGTTTAGCAGTCTCAGTTGTCTCTGTGATTCAAATCACAGAATGAAGCCAGACAGCAAAACAAGTGCAGATCAAGCACAGGCTGCCTTCTCCGCTTGTGCTTTCTCTGCAAGAATCAGTTTCAAATATTAGGTGGATTTTTTTTTCCCTGTTGCAATTAACTAAGAAAAATATTTCAAAGCTGCATAATTAAAGGCCAGAATTTTATTAGGTTTTAAAATAGTCTTTATGAAATCTACTCCTGCCACTGGTAATTACAATGTACATCTTAATACACCTCTGCTAGGCCTGAGCTGGAGATAACAGTCCTGTGTGTATTGCATTTGGCTTGTGCATAGAAGGTAAAATCCTTTATCTTATCTCAATCTCCAAACAACCAGCCTCTCTTCCAATTCAGCCCTAATCTTCTTAGTAAATAATACTGATATTTTTCACCATAACAAAAATGGAGCTGCCAGATTCAGACTGATAACACCTCTCATTTACACACCATTCTCTGTCAAAATCTGCCTGATTTTTCTTAATCTCTTTTACTTTTTTGCATTCAGCCATGGTAAGTTCTTTGCTACCAAATAATATTATTATAAATGAATCCATTGACTACAGCCGTCTCTTTGGACAGATATTGGAACACCTCTCTCTTCTGGCTTGTTTCCTTGAATGATAACAAATTATTGCTGTCCAATTTAATTTTGCTGTAAAGTTTGGTATTCTAACAAAATGACCTAAAAGGAGTGTTTAACTGAGAGCATGCCCAAAAGGCATCTTTCCCCTGCACTCCCCCCGTGGGATGTCATCTCAGTTCACTTCTCTTGAGATTGCTGTCTTTGCACTCCCATTCTTTCCTTTGCAATGACTTACCTTTAAAACAAGCGAAATGATAACCTAAGTCATGGGATTTTTATAGCCTATTAATTATCTCTCTATGATTTCTTAAATTGCAAAAAAAAAAAATACTGCTGAGAGAATGGCAGGAAAAAAAAGCTGGATAGCATGATTTCTGCTTGCAGTGATTGAATGGAAATAATATACTTAAACCTGAATAGTTTATTTCAGCAACAACTTGCCCTCTGAGTGACAGAGACGTTTGGGGAACCTGTCCTAAGATGGCAAACCATCCATGTAAGTAAACACTAGACTTGGTTATTGTGCACCAAACCTGCTTTCATCCACTGCCATGGAACAGATTGAAGGATATATCATACCAGCAATTTTTGTATTGAGAGAAAACAATCTGAAAATCCATAGCACAATATGGCCCACAATTGCCAGCTGCTACAGCTGGAAGGAATAGGTGTTTGTCTTCTGTAGAGCTTGTGGACATGAAATGCTAATTCTATCCCCAGGCAGAATTCTGTGGGATATCTTTGAAAGTATGGCAAAAGTGCTTTGTTCTACTAACTTTGTGGAGGGTCTTTCAGGGTTATTTTTAAATCAGATCTTTCTTCCTTCTGAAAGTTTGCAGAACTGGTTTTCAGAAGCAAGGCTGCACATGTTCATTACAAAGTAATAAGATCATATTTTGACTCTTGAAACCTTGCTGACATGCTTCCAAAGTGCTAATCAGGCTCTTTAAATAGTGAATCACCTACAGCATCACTATCCATGTCAGGATTATAGAAAAGATGAACCATATTGTTTAGATAATCTGTCATCTTTGTATCAGTGTGAGAGAGGTAAGAGCTTGTAAGATCAGTGAGTACAAAACTGACATCTTGTAAGGCTGGTGGGGAATGAGACATATTGTTAGCATGAGATTCATGAGATGTGGGGCATTGGATGTCTTGGCCAACAAATAACCACTGGCAGGGCCCCAAAACAGGTCCATGACTGCTGTACCCTGGCACTGTATTTAGACCACACACTAGGACTTTTCCTGAACCAAATGTTATGCTGGCCTTCTTTTACTGCTCTGCACGAGAAATATAGTACAGCTGAAAAACCCAAAGGCAGGACATGATTGCTGATGCTATTACTACTACTACAGCTACCACTACTGTTACTGTTGTTTCTGCTACTCATTAAATCACGAAAGTGTGCTAGAGTGCCAGGGTTCCTTGTTAGGAGGCACTATATGAAACTGAGACAAACAGAAGATTCCTGCCTGGTGGACTAAGTGTAAGTCAAAGTGCTATATACACCAATGGGACAAGTTCTGTGGGAGACATATGTAGCTCCCTGTGGCCTAACCAATTTTCAGCACTGACTACTGGAAATATCCATCACTCGAGAGACACAAAAGATCAGTCTTCCTTTAGATTTGAAGAAAAAAGTATCTGTCCTGAATATGAGTTAAAGTAAATGGTTGGGGTTTTATCTAATGATAGCCTCAATATTTATCTGTATCTCTGATGGCACACTTGTTGGTTTACACTCTGTTTTTCTAATTTTGGTTGGCCCTCCCCTTCACCCGGTCCACTTTTAATTTAGCTTATCTGGAACTGTGTATCATAACTGTATCAGCACTTACGATGATGTCTCAGCAATGACTTTTATTATGGGGCTAGTCCTCCTCTATTCACCTATTCTTGATGCATCCCTTGTGTGCCCTTTTTTACTGCAGTATCTCACTGATTGCTTTCCACTGTACTGTGACTGACAACTAACCTGGGGTCCCCCTCCAGCTCAGTCTTTTCTAACTGATTCCTAATTTTTGTTATTAGTTTCCAAATGCATTATCTTCATTCGGGGATAAGTGACTGGCTTCATTACCTTCAAAATACTGCCTCCCATCTCATTCCTATTACACCTGTCCTTACTGTCATCCAGCCTTTTTCTGCATGATATTCTTCTCTCCTGTGTATTGATAGTGCCAACCTATGTAGTATCACCACATTCCTAATATTTATGTCATGGTCTTAATTGAAATAAGGAGAAGATCAGACGCAAGACTGATCTAAAAAGAATTCCAGTGCTAACCGGTAACCCTCCCGGTACTTTTCCTTTCAACACTATCTTTTGCTGTCTTTCCTTGAGACAGTCTTTTACCAATCTTTCAATTCCTCTACTAATCCCTATCTTCTCCAGCTTAACAAATAATTTCCCATGTGGCACCATACCATACACTTTACTGGAGTTTAGATAGATGAGATCGACTCCATTTCCTTTGTCTAGAAAATCTACTATCTTATCAAAGGAAGCTATTAAGTTAGCCTGCCTAGATCTCCCTTCTTTATTATATTTCCTACTACACTGTATCCAATATTTCCTTCACCTCTGTATCTATATTTATCTGTTCCTTCAAAATCTGTTATAAAACTCTGCATAATTTAGAAGTTAGGTTCATGATCTAATATTTGCCCAAATAGACTTTATATCTCTCATTTTGTGTACTTTCTATTCTCCAGTCATATGGTATTATATTTGCCTTTATTCATCTAGGTTTTGTTATCCCTTTTAGCTTGAAAGACAAGCTTTTTCAAGTTTTTGCCCCCCTTGACTTCAAGAAAATCAAGGTCTAATTCTTATTCAAGTTTCTGAGTTCGTCATCCCACATGATCTCAGTAACCAATTGCGTTAGTTCATTAACATTTGTTCTCTAATAATAAGTAAAAATAATTGTCGCAACCTTTTCCAAACATCTGTCATTTAATTGAAACTGCTTAACTCATTACCCATTTTACCTTTCATAACCAGATATTCTATTTGCCATGGTTTTGATAACGGGTTCCATCATTGAGATGGAGAGGGATTTTTTGGCTTCATTCTTCATAAGTGGTATCAAGTGGATCCAGATATTTTCAGTCAAGAAATACAAGGGCATTGGAGGTCTGACTGTGAAGGAAAGGGAGCCTAGGATTGAGATGGGATGTTTTGACAAGAAAACTGAAGAAAAATTGAACTTGGGGAGAATATTTTCAAGTTGATACTTACTTCATGCAATTGTTTAAGATTTTATCCAAAGCACGGCATGAATATAATTTGCTGAACATCCACTTTGGTGGATGTTCATCTTTACAACAGGCAAAAAGGAAGATACCATGCAATAGATGACAGAAAATCAGGACTAACCCTGAGGTCTCAAATCACTTCTTTTCTGACTTGAAAAATTCCGCATAAACTATCCTGGCTCAAATGTATGTGTGACTGTGTGCTCTTATCTCTCTCAGTGTTCACACAGTTTCTTCCCATTCAGATGTTTGTGGAAGGTTAGCAAAAGGCAAGAATACACAGCACTCCTTGTATGAGCATACACTTACGAACATTTCTTCTTTATTTAACTCTTTTCCAGTTACTCTGCCTCATTTTGTTCATCTCCTACCTGCCTAGTCAGCTGTTAATCAAAAAACAAGGAACACATTTCCCATCAGATGGTGAATGAGGTTTAGCTGGTACCCAGATACACTGCAAAAGCAAAATGATTGCAACACAGTGCACTCTGTGGTTTTTTAAACTTGCCAGTATTGCCAGAATTAACTGGCCCATGTCTGACATATGCCTGTTTCAATCGTATTCCCCCTAGTACATCTAGCGAGCTCATTTATGGAGTAGTTTCAGCAATTTGTATTTAACCCTTAACTTTAAAAGAATTAAAGCTCATTCACAGTACTGACTGAAATGTGGGTATTGAAAAGTTTATTTCCTGACCAGTATTTGAGGACGAAATGCTGTTCCTGGTTACATTGGCCCTTATTTTTACAGGGACTTTGCCAGATCTCAAAGACAACGTTTACAAGTGAGCTCAGCGCTCTTGCATGCACTTTCCAAACTTTGAAGTTTCTGCTGCCTTCCCACTGTGCAGAACACATTCAAGTTCAAGTGGGATATAGAATTGTTATTTAAATCTTACAGTCAAATTAGACCCTAGAGACATGATTGTATAGCGTTATTGTCTCAGTCCCCATGAAGTTAAGTGTTCTCATATCAAATATGATGTGTTTCAGCTTACCACCTGCTGCACAAGTATTCATCTCGTTGTTAAAAGATATCAAGCAAAGTGGTGTTTTATTTATTTTTACATGTGTCAGTTATTTTTAGTGGTAATGTTAGGGTGACACCACTGCCTTTTCCTGCAAGTCACAGGAACATGAAGCTGCTACCTCAATTTCTCAGCCATGCTAATGATAAAAAAAGCCCCCAGGCTTTTCTTAAAGATCAGGATCGCATTTTTCGTTGTGTCTTGCTTTTGAAGAAGGATATTTTTGCCTTGAAGTGCTGCTCTCAAGAGAAGTGGGCTTTCTGAATGCAAGTTTCAGTTGTGGCCCACAGGCATATACACTGATGAGATGGCAGAGCTGCACCGCTGAGAGCTCAATAGGCAGGGAGGGCTGCTGCTGTCTGCGAGCCAAGAGAGACAGGACTTTGTGTCACAAATCAGCTAGAAAGACTTTTAAGGACCTACCTCTTCGAGAAGTTGTGTTTCTGCTGAAACCAAATTGCACAGCAAATATTCAACTTGTTTTCACCTGAATATTCTTTTGAAAGTAAACCAAGAATAAAATGTCAAAATAATCCATTTCAACATTGTTTGGGTTTCATTTTTCACTTGAAATGATTTTTCACTTTTGTATTATATTTTCTCCAATGCAATAGACTACACACTACAACACAAAATAAAGCCTTAACATCAAAATGGGATATTATGAATGACCTTGAGTGTTTTTAAAATAGTTCTTTGTGAGAAACTTTGAAATGCACGCTTTATTCCTTGCACAGAATAAAACTCTTGTCACCCAAGCTCCTTCTGCATAGCCTCAGAGCAAGTCTGCAGCTGATTTGAGGAGTAAAGATTGAATTTGCCTACTTGTCTCTCTGGCTAGCTCAGCTTCTGAAGTCACCAGAAACCTTTTTCATAGCTGGAGTTTGGTCTACAGACACAAAACTTTTGGAAACTTTAATAGTGCTGCTATCAGAATTCATCCGTTTCTTTAGTATAGTGCTAGGTGATACATGAGGGACTCTGGTAGACATTTGTAGGAAGGCATTACTGGAAGGTGATGGGCCATTCTGATTTTAACATTAATTACAAATAAGATCGATTTCCTAGTCTTCCCAAGTTATTAAAGCAGTATATGGTTGCAACTGAAGAACTCCTTTCCCTTAGCTATTTATCCCTTAGCAGTGATTTAGCAAAGATGTATTTTGCATTAGTACTTTATTGTGTACCTGTATAAATTATGCTGTTATGTAGCCAATGTTTTTTAAAACAGCATAGCTGTCAATTGCTTGTGTAATGGCACATTTTGCGATACTATCGGATGACCTATAACTTGTTAAATTACATTGAAAAAATATTGGAGAGAATTACGCTATAATTAAATGACAATAATAATGAGACCAATATTAGCTGCTGCCATCAATTATGTAAGACTGCTCATTTATTATATATTTTTCCAAAAAGCCTTCCTTATATCTGAAAAGACATTTTATTCAAAACCCTGCCAGTGCCTTTAGCATTTAAAATGTTTATAAAGAAGTTAACCTCTGAATTCACATTCGGATGTTTATGCCATGCACAGAGGAGGGCAACTGTGCACAGGAAGTTTGCTAAGACATTTTCTTGATCACATAAATATTGTGCCTTTTTTTTTCCTCTTTATTTGTTTTAGATCCTGATGATTAACAAATAATTTAAATAATTCAGGCTGATCAACTTTCACATAATGTTCTGTTGACTATTAGTTATTGTTTAGGGCTATTGCCTCTTGGTGAGAGCATCTCTCTTCAACATGATCCAATTAACACAGTTTTCAAACAGCAACAGTATTGCTAACACTAGCATATCATGTTATATCTGAAATATCAACACCTAGTTACTTCAATGCTGCAGCAAACATCTTTTGTGGCACTTTCAACAGGAGGTCTGATTCTGCTTTCAGCTTCACCAAACCCTAGACATAGGGTCAGAATTAGACCCCTGTATGCATCGCACATGAGGCCAGGAAGCCATCCTTTGCAAATCTGCTCAAGGCCTTCAGGGAAGCCATTAAGAATGGCACGGAGGAGATCAGGTGTTAAATTCTGGATTTCTGTTTTCAACTGGGCCCCTTAACAGAGGCTGTTAAGGAATTAAGCTCACATGAAGTAACAGGTAGGAAAAAAGTTTTATCATCTTATGATTAAAGGGTAGGAAATAAAGTGTGGGAATGACTGATGAATTTTCTAAATAGAATGATATTTCTAGTGAAGCCACTCAGAGACTTATTTGTAAGGGGAAGGGAGTGGAGGGAAGGGAAGTGAAAAGAACGGGAAGGGAGAGAATGGGAATATTTAAAATCACAAGTGGTATGCGGCATGTTCATGGTTTTCCACAGTGCAACAGCTAAAGGGAACATGTGAAATAATCACATGGGAGTATAAAAAAAGGAAAAGGATACTTTTTCCTCTCAGTTCATAAACTGTTCTATTAATTGCTACAGCATATTGTGGGTATTCAAATGGATTCAAAGACACTTGGACAAATTCATAGACAAGCAGTCAATGAAAATCTATTAAAATGCAAGGGTGTCACCTCTGGCCCGGAAGTCACTGAGTTGCAAGTTTCTGTAAGGTGAGAAAGCACATCAGCAAAGGAATGCCATAAGCTTGCACTGTGTGAACTGCAATAAACTCAAGCAACTTCAAGGAAAATGCCAAGAGAAGATCAGTCAGTTTGACCCCCATTAAACCTATTGATGAACTTTGTACATGTTCTTGTTAGCATCCTGTTGCTGGAGCAGGTAGGAGACAACGGGTCATTTCTGAACCAGGCCTCAGAAAATTAGCACATTATTGCTCCTAAATTGAAGTTGAAATTGTGCTAACCACAAAACCATAAATGGATGCAGCAGGTGCAGAACTTCTCTGTTGTCCTTCTGCACTGTTCACATTGCACTACTTACAAAGGCTGGTTTGTAGTTCAGTAAAAGAAGCAGGACAGGAGGACTGAATATATCCTAAGTCAAATTCTCCGAAATATAAAGAGCCAAAAAATTTCAAAGTGAGAAAAAAGAAAAACAATTTCTAAAGCTTAAAAAAAAGAAGGTTTGATAAGCTAATTGGGAAAATAGGATAAAATATTATGAGCAAAAATACTTCCACACTGACACTGTGCTTGAGCTTGTACCATGATGACAGTGTGAGGGGAAAGAGTTAACTACTAGACTTGCAGAACATATTTTCAGAGGAATAAATGATAAAGGTTAGGTGCTCATCCTTTAGAACTGTGAATGTGGCAATAAAATGGCAGATGAAACTCAGTGTTGATCAGTGTACTGTGACACACATGAGAAGAAACAGTTCTAACTTTATATATGCAATAGGTAACTAGCACTGAACAGGCAGCTATTAAAAGAGGGGAAATGCTCTTTTGAATGGTAATGCTTTTCTCAGATAAGAAATGTCCTTAGGTAACACTTTAAATGGAAATAAATTAAAACCTGACTATCCAAATGTTTTACACTAGTAAAGAGAAAAAAAAGAAGTAATTGCATGTCAGGATGTTCACTTGCTGGGTTACACAAAGAGCATGAGCCCATTTTGGAACTAGACTGCTCTCTGCTTATTATCTCCATCAGACACTACAGATATGCAAAATACTCCAGTCGGTGTTATTTTTGAAGGTTGGTTAAAGCAGATGGATGAACTGGTTTAGGTGAAAATTGGTTTAGGTGAAAATAGAAACTGGCTTCTAATCTGGTGTTCTCTCTCTGAACCTTTTTTTTCTGAAGTAAAATCTGATTCACATGCTTCTGCATTTCCTGTTTTTGACCAATAGAGGAAACAGAAACACTGAAATACTGTAAGATGTTATTTTTAAAATAATTCCACTCAGCCAACCAGGAAGTTCTGGAAATCTTGCAAGATGTTTAATCCTGTAGACTACGTAATCGAAACATGGTTGCACAAGTTTAGCCAGTCTTTCAGGTATTTATAGTCTTATCTGTTGAGGATCACAAATGTAGAGAGAGTGCACTCTATTAGCATGAAAAATATTTTGCATGTGCAATTTTAGTTGCCTCTGAAGAGCTTAAATCCCTGATGGGAAGCATGCAGTAACCTGAGCTTCAGCTGAGCACCAAATGCCAAGAGGCCATGGGAAGAGGTGGGAGCTGACTTGCCACACAGAATAAAAAGGCTCTGTGCAGGGAACTGTAACTGCAGCTAAAGGTACCCACTGCTTTCCGTAGTGTGGCATGGAGGATATTGGGATGGATGGAGATATACCTGGAATCTCGGTGAGAGGGGTGAGAAACACATAGGTAGTGAACTAGAAATCAACAGCAGCAGCCCAGTGATTGAGATGGTGCAGCACTATATATCTGTAGGACAGCAAGTCCATACATGCTCAGAAGAAAGCATCAGACAGAGGGGTCTGAAGGAGGTGAGGTATGGAGGAAAGAGGGTTAGACCTAGAGTTTTTAGCATCAAAAGCAATGTTGCAACATTTTCAAGGAAAGTCACTGTACGAGGGTGTGCCATGAGGTGGGAGATAGGCAACAAGCCTACAGTGAATGAATCATCAAAAGTAAATGTTATTTACTTTGAAGTGTGATAGAGACAAAAAATTCAGCATGGAGATATCCATCCTATAGGAAGAAAGAGATAGGCAAAAAAAAAAGCAAGATCCAAGTTGATGTTGTGATATTCCACTTTCACTTCTTGCTTTTCAAGTATGTTCTGCTCCTCTCCTTCCTGGAACTGGCTGTTAAGAGTAATCCAAGGAGGTACAAACAGCTAAAGAAGAGATGCTTATTACAGAAAATCTAATTGTCATGGGTTTTGAACTTCATGATATCTTGACCTGATGTTATGAATGTTAGTTTAAAGCAAGGTAATGAACTGTTCAGATATGTTAAACATTTTAAAGGTGAGTTTGGTTCACGTAATTGATAAAGCAAGTGTTTTTCACACTGTGAAACACCATGATATGTTTTCATCATCTTTTTGGGGGGACTGTATATGGAAATCTTTTCTGAAATAGCATGAAGGCTGCTTTTTTGCTATGACACTAGTAAAATATGAGAGACTGAAAACTCTAAAACCCAGAACGTTTCGTATCATACACCAGTTGAAATTTTTAAGCCTTTTTTAAGCATGTTCTAGAACAAAAATGTACCTTCAATCATCTCTAATTACCATGGATTTTGCAAGAAATCCATTTTAGGATGGATGTGTTATAAGCATACCTCAAACATATAATGAATAGTAAGATGGGAAAGAATTTGTGGTTTTGTTAGTTGTGTTAAAATAATAATAAGAGAAATTGAAAGTTCTGTGGGCTCCATAAAACATGAGTAGTAATACAGCTAGCAGGAAGGACTCATCAAACCCATTACAAAAAGTTCCCTCCCTCTGCCATTGCTCTGGGAAGCACATCCTTGACTCCCTCCAGAGCCCTGCCTAAGAGGCAGAGACCTTCCCCTCTCGAATCACAGGCTATCTGAGATCTTTTCTCTTTAGAGACACTTACTTTATTTTCAGCTGCATCTAAATTGCCTTTCATTTCCAGGAAGTCTTTGTCGATATCTTGAGACTGTCAGATTATCACAGAGCTCATCATTATTAGTTCCTCATCAGATGATATCTTCCCCTATACATAGATATCAGTCCTTAATCATCTGTGTGCGTATTTTGCCATTAGCACAGCAGTACACTCTTTCTGAATGGCATTTCAAAACCAAGTAATTTCTTACTTGGGGTGTGATGGACTGTTTGAATCCTGAAAAACTATCTAGTAGTCATAAACTGTTAGGTCTAGATACCATCCTTCCAACTGCCCACGTCAATGCTCATACTAACTACTTTCAAACTATTTAAATCAGTGGGACAACCACAGAATACATCCTGTGTCAAAACTGGAGGCTTAATGCATCAAACAATAGTTGTCTTAGAGGTGCCCCTGTTAAATGGTATGGCCATGCTTGGTGAGGATCTCTAAATACCATTAAACATTAATTAAACGCTGTGCTATTGCTTTGAACAGTAATGTGAGTTAGAGCTTCTCATCAGTGTTTGTTAAATTTTCTGTCAGTTCAGTCTTTTCTATAGGTTTTTTATTGCCCTCTCTACACAGGAAAATTTTGAAAAATTCTTTATGCTATTAATAGTGAAGTTAACACTACATGCAAATTAAAGTAGTAACTGTAATTCCTGTAATAATAAAGCTATGGATCTTTTATAAGTATAAACATCACCCTTTTTAGTCTATTATTGTTGGCTGTTTAAAGTAAAGTTTTTAAACAAGGAAGTAGTTATTTAAGGCAAAATACTTCAGGACAACTTTTGGAAGGGATGACAAATGTAGAAAGAGCTTAGGGATATGAAAAATTATGAATCATACTTCTGTTTGGTTTTATTACCAATTAAATTTACAAATTTTCTTCAAATTTACAAAATGCTCTCTGAAGTTACAGGGTTTCCAAAGGTTCTGTCACAAGGAAGAGAGATTTCAAGCAGGTGAAACAGAGAGATATGATAAGGCAAAACAGAACTATTACCATTAAGTATGAAAGCAATTAGCCATCTATCAGCATGTGAATAGACTGTCCCTGTGTATGAAATAACGGTGCCACAAATTGTTACTTACTTTTGTGTAGAAAGTGGAAGTGGGTAATGACTCTGAGCACGTTTCAGGCGCCCACAGCATGTGAATGGGGAATACTAAAAAGATGGGAGGCAATGGCAGTATGTGGTCAATAGGGAACAATGTGGGCAATGCAAAGGAATTAAGACAGAGAATTAAGAAGGGATTGGTTGGGCTCTGACAGCAAGGGCTGAATGACTGGAATTTGATACAGGGGAAGAGGACTTTGGTGAAGAAGAGTGATTTAAAGCAAAGATTCCAAACTGTGAGAAAGATTTGCCTTGTGGGAATTCACTTATGTGATGCAAAACTAGTGATTTGAATGTCAGGGTCACCAAAGAGGAGGAAGTTGCAGTGGGTGTCAAAGCAGGTGATGGTTCAGAGGTTTTGATGTGAAGTTTGGTCAGAAATAGATGTTAGATATGGTCTGGAGATAAATGCAACAGAATTGCAAGACATCTTGGATGTGTGATTGGAGAGGAAGTCAGAGGTGATCTTTAGATTAAGTCTCAGTATCAGTGAATATGGTGGCACAGGTTATATGAAAGAGGTCAAAAATGTTTTAGCAAAGTTAAGGGGCTTTTTTCTCATTGAAAACAGACTAAGATACAGGATTGTGTCGATAAAGATAAAACAGGATGGCACTCAGCAGAGATAAATTTCTGAGCCATTGATGCTGAATGGGGGTTTATTACACAGGTGGCTGAGGGGAAAAATCGTGCTAAAAAGAGATATAAATAAAGAACTGAAGAACAGTGTAAAAGCAAAGTGAGCTTCAGCCTTGTGGTGGAGAGAATGTCTGAGTACATATCCTGGGGAGGATACATGACAATCACAGAAGTTCATCAGAGAGTTTATTGAAAACAGTTCTTTGAGATTAAACAGATCATAAACGGGATGAATATTGGATGACAGGGGATGACTTAAAGCAGAAGCTGATGTTTGATAAAGCTGTATCAAGGAGTGGGAACACAGACTTATAGCTGGAGATTATATTTAAGGGATTGGTCTATGAGTAAGAAGCATGCAATGGAAAGTCAACAAAAAGTTGGGGGGAGGAAGGAGGCAGCAAGTGTGGCTGAGTAGTGGCAGGAGACAACCTGATAAGAAGACATCCTGATAAGAAGACAACCAGAAGTAGAAAAAGAGAAATTAAAATGAAAAGTACAAAACTGGAAATGCATTGTGAGGAATTACCTCACATTGCATTTTGCCATCAGTTTCTCTCCATACCAGTTACGAAGCAAATCTACAAATCTGTAGAAATCCCTGGAATGGTGAAGACCTAGCATCCTTCCCAAATCAGCAGAACTTTCCTGATTCAGAAGATAACAGTGTTTTACATAAGTCCATATATTTCACTTTTATTTTCACTGTTACCTCATGTAAGGCTTCCTGAGAGAATTTTCTCTGGGAATCAGCATGTTCCCATAAAAAATTTCATGGAACAGGTTTTTTTCTAAAGAATTCAGGGGGTTTTCTGAAAAAAAAAAAAACTCCAGGCAGTGTTACAAATAGAAGAGACCATCTCATCAGAAACGCACAGACATTAAATGGAAAAGCTGGGATGCTCTAAAATCTCACATCTTCTAAAAATACCTCGAGCTACAAGGCACAAAATCTGGAATCCACAGATTATTCATCCTCAGTTGACATATTCAGAAAGAAAACACTATTTCACTGGCTGCCAGATGCAACTGAGAAGTACCACAGTTTTAGTGCCACTGCCTGCCACCTAAGGCATCAAGAGGGTAAGTAGAGAAGAATAGCATATCCAACTGAAATTGCAGGGAGGACTACAGGCAAAATGGAATGAGATGATCAGTGAATGCAAATGAACCTTCTCACTTGAGAAGGTGATAGAATGACTTCTTTGAATAGTACCAAAATTTTACATAGGTTTTTAGGCCTATAGATAAGAGCATACTGTTAAACTTAAAAGACAAATTACTTGAATAATTATCCTCCTCTTTAAACATTTTCTTAATTATTTTCAGGCATATCTTCAGTTTTAAAGCAGAAAGTGAAGTGCAGGACTGACAAGCTAGAACATTTTAAAACTTTGCAGGTATAAAACTCAGAGTTCCTGATAACTGGATTTAATCTGCAGGACTGGTATCTTGGAGAACTCCCGTTAACTTCCCAGATAGAAAAATAAAGACTGAAAAAAACAGGCTTTATGTATTAATTATATAGGACTTACAGTTTCGTACTGAAGAGTCAACTAGTTGAAAGTGTGCATGTATGTATAAATATACAGATAGGCAGATGGATCGATAGAATTAAAATGCCTTCTTTTACTATTCTAACTGTGGCCATTTCTGTTACTGATTACTGATAGTTTTGCTTTTTGTTGTACATCACTTATACCAGCTGTTAGCTATCTTTGACAGTATGTTGAAATGCACCAACATGGCATATATACTGGGGATGGGTGGCATTGAGCAGAATAACTTTGCCACACAATGATATGCTTGAGCTTTGACAGAATACTAGCCTGGTGTCAATCATCCTGTCTTTGCCAATCAAATGCACATCCTTCTGGAGGTGCCTGCAGTTGACACTGGCACCCCAAACATAGCAAAAGGTTAATGCAATGACATTTCAGAGATGACACGTTGTCAAGGGCCCAGCAAAAATAGCAGAACAAGCCTGTGTTTAGGAAAAACTAGTGTGTTTTACAGGACACATATATGATGACGACATTCCCAGAGGGGATAGGTTTGGTGCAAACACCCTTGAAAGACCTTGTTCAAGAAAATCAGGAATCAGAAATGGGTAACAGCATAATAAGATCTGGCCAGGACCCTGAGGTTCTTTCTTTTCCCATCTGTGAAAAACAAATGTCTTTTTGCCAGAGCTCTGGCTAACCTTTGCCAGAGAAAAGAGCAGGAGCTAGAATGACAAAGCCTTTGGAGTCCGCAAAGCCCTCTGTTTAATTACAGGGATTTGCAGGGCAGCTTATGACTATAAAATGTATAATAACTCATTTTTTTCCCTAGGTTAAGATGTGTGGCACCCCCACCCATTTTCAAAAGGGATTAAATTGAAAGAATTCAGGTAAGGTGAAAGGTGCATGTTTCGGAAGTCGTATTTCAGTACGTGTCCCTGGCGAAAATAGATGTTACATACATATTAAAACTGCTCCCTCCCAATCTTCATCAACTTTCTATTTGTTTCCATTCTTCCTCCAGCTTGCTTGTTTTTCGTCTGTCTTATGTAGAAGGCCCCCTCTCCTGGCACCTTCTTCTAATCTCACCTTAGTGAAATATAATGTGAACATTTATATTTGGTTCATTGCTATGAAGAGTGTGTTGGAAAGAAGGTCAAACTATTTTCTTTGCCTCTGACCATCAACAAAAGACCATTTGGACCAGACACTCTTTTTTTGTCATGATACTCCCCACTGACTACAATTAAGCTCTGCTGACTTACTCCAGTTACAGATCAAGCTTGGTATATCCTATTTCTTTAGTTATTGTTTACATGTTTAATTGCTTATTTGTTTGTTTGAACTTTAACACTGTTTGAAGACATAGTGAAGTGCATAAACAACCACTGGACCTAATGGTAGAAGAGAAAGATATTTTAGAACAATTTAGGAGGTGAATTAGAAAACAAAATATTCAACAATAAAGGAAATAAATTTAGAAAATAGAGCAAGGTCAGAAGTGCTGCAATTATCTCTTTCCTTGAGACAATGACAAGGATTCAATGGCTACTGATTCTAGGCTTGAGCTTCTTTCACTGATGTCAGGAGTAAAACATCCATTAATCTCAATAACAGTAAGACTAGGGTCTACGTAAGCTCTTAATGTTGTCTCCTGCAAAGCTTAGTGACATAGACTGGCCTTACCTTATGCACTGATCATCAGCTACTTTATCCTATAAATGTACTTTTAAAACTGAAATTATTAAGAAATATCATTTCCATTCTTATGAGTGGTTTTGCTTTAAGAACTAGAGATAAGCCTGAGCCAGATGTTCAAACACCAAAATTGCCCTCAAAATCTTACAGCAAGAAAACAGAGGGTAATAGCTTGTCTTGACACCTTTTAGCATGCTTGTCAAAGGAAAGAAACAGTCATCCCTGGGACAGAATCCCTTCCTCTGTGTTGGATAATTCTATTCTAGGAGGTGCTTTGCCCTTTGGGGTTACCCATCTCACTTGCTTGACTATGGAGACAGCCTGGCTAATGCACAGGCTTGACATGAAATGTTTAGGAGCTAACATTTGGGTGAACTGAATCTTCTCCTGAGCTGAAGTTCCACTACTACAAACTTTCATTTCCTATATTCACCACCTTTCAGATTTTAATCACTGTCCTATAATATCATTTTTCCTTTCTCATAAACAATGATTCTTCCCACACTCTTGCCTTCTCTATGGGGCAATTTCAGAAAGAGATATCTCCATTCAATCATCTGTTAGTTTAATTACTTCTTCAGACATGAAAACGTGGGAGTCATGTCCACACAGCACATGGCATAAGCATGCTCAGAGTCCTACTGGCAAGTCAAATGAGGAAACTTTTCTTTCCCAGTCTTGCTCCAGGCTCTGTGGGACTGCAAGCCACATATGCAATGGATGTACATATCCATTTGTTTGACAGAAATATTGGTGCTGTAGATTACAAGTAACTGTAGAGGTAGGTTCCAGTTGAGTAGAACCTTCAAGGATAATATTAGCGCATAAATATCCAACATCTAAAAAGGTAGATGTCTACTCCCAGAAAAAAATCAAGGGTATTTCAGCTCTCAGATCCAAGCATGAAAGAGCTAGTCCTCTTCTTGGACCTATCTAGCTTGAAGAATTTAGGAAGAGTGTTCTAGTCTAAGGAGTAAATTGATCGATTGCTCTCTTTTCATGCTTGCTTGTAGACTGAGATCAACGTAATTAAGTTATCGTTCCACAGAAGAAGACTTTCAGAAGACATTTCACGATCTTTATAGTCAATGAAAGTTTTACATTGTTTCGGTTTGGATGCTGTACACTAGCAGTAAATGCCTTTTCTCTTGCTCACCAAATACTTCTGTGACTCAGCTTGAGATAAAGAAGGTGTTAAACGATTTCTTCTCTCATGTTTTCTTTCTCTACTCTGAAATAGCCATGCAAGTTTCATAATGAAGAGGTCGTCTAGCTTTGTGCTTGTTGTGGGCACAAAGATCTACAACTTACCACTTACTTGAAGGGAAATTCTTTCGACTGCTGACTGATTCTTCAAGGCAAGCACAAGACATGACTCCTGAACTTCCTGGGCTTAGCTTGCTGAACATGCAGCTCACAGATGCTCTTGCTGTAGCATTTCAGTGTCATGAGAGAAGTGGCTGAGTTAAAGTTCTAAGTCATTTGCTCTGTTCAAAGTGTCCCCACCAGTTGTTCCTGTTTGTGTTTTATTAAGACTGGACAAGCAATGAGTTTAAATTTGGAAGCAGGAATTCAGTGGCTACATCCTCATATATCACAAACTGGTTCTGGAAGAGCAAAAAGCCCTTGTAGGACTATTCATCCAAATAGTTAATACCTGTGGAAGATGAAATCAACAAAATAAGTACGACAAGATGTAAAAAGAAGTTTATTGCTAATCTACTTAGTTACAGAAAGGGCAAAGGTTATCAAGTATGGCTTTACATTTCTTCTAACAGGGATCTTGCAGCCAGTTACAGTCTTCTGTATCTGTTTTTGGATATGCTTATGAAGTCCGTGAGTCTTCTATCCCTATATCACAAGCACCATAATCATCTCTATTCCATAAAGATATATTTTTTGTAATTAACAGTAAACAGATGTTATTGAAGGAATGTGAACCTTATGTGTCAGGATTTGGAACTGTGTAAGCACCTCTTTAAAGCATGTGAAGCAGTTGTACACTGACTGAGACTTTGGAACTTAGCGGGCTCTGAAATCCTTGGAAGAGTAACTTGGCAGTGGCTGAAAAATGCAGTACTTACCCATGTTCAGTCTTCCAGATGGCAGTCTATAGACAGACCCTTTAGTGTGCCTTGTTTATGCAGTGTTTTGGTCTGCAGCATATAAGGAATCTTTTTGGCTTAGCAATGAATTTTAACTTTGAGCCCCTCTGCAAGGAAGAGAATGCAACTGCTTTTATTAATACAAATTGTGCAGTTGGACTAATGTAATGGCATGAAAATAGCATGCTGCTAACTTGCTTTTGAAAAGAAACTTGAAAGAGTCTATATACATTGTGAATATTACATTGAACAAGATTTTCCTTTGAAGAGATGAAAAAATATTGTTATGCTTAGTATTTTCATCTGTCTGTTAACATTCCAAATATAGTCCCTGTTAAACAAATGGGGTTGCAAGCTTTTTACACAAGAAGTTTCTTTTAAAATTACTCAGGCACATAAAAGGTTGCCTTATTCTACAGCCTAGAAGTAAGCTAACTCAGAGCATGCCTTTGCATTAGTACCAATGAATATTATTTTTCCCCAGCCTGCATAACAATTATTTTCTGTGTATACAAAGGAAATGTATGCATATTAAAGACACAGACTTAGAGGGATGTAGCATGCAAAATGCATTACAAGGTCAAATCCAGCCCACACTTCATTTTTCCTTTTCATTAATATTTTCAGAAGGAGTCTTCAAACTTGTAGGTGGTGACTCAATGGGATTTGATATGAAGATGTGACACCTCATCTTAAATTCCTTAACCACATTTCTTAAGTTGACAGGAATGTCAGGAAGTGTGCCTGATAAGGCTTGCTGTCCTCTCCGAGCTGACTAATCATACATGAAGTCTTGGCAAGAGATAACCAGGTTACAGTAGAGCCAAAACGACATCACATCAACTCAATTTCATATCCTGTAGACACCAGTGCCTATCACCACTCCAGGTTGCTAACATCCTTGACACACAAATGGTATTTTCAGTCTCCGATGTCCCCCTTTTACCCTGTGTCTGTCACTCTGGGGTAAATCAGGAACAAATTTGTCACTAAATGTAAAGAACCATTAACTCACGGGCACTTTGTCATCTGAAGCATAATCTTCTGTGCACGGCTCGCCAATCCCTGAGCCCTAGCTATTTGCATAACAGTTTGCTATACGGATTTATGACGGAGGATAGTGCTGAACTTGTTAAAATTCCATGTGAATCTCAGCACAGAAAATGGACTGGTGCTTTAAATCTTGGAGAGTTGTTCACATCAATAATGAATTTCAAATAATTTATTCACTTCAAGTGTAAGTGGTTGGCATACAGTCTTACAGCTGGTTTGTTGAGATAATTGATTTCCATATAGTTTAAAGATGGGGAAAAGAAACATATGACAACTACAGCAGGTTTCGAGGCAATTGTGAATGCCATATCAGTTTAATTATAGCTCCATCTTTAGCTGACATGGGTTCTATCCTATTGGAATTAAAATATCCCAGCAACTTGAAATGTAACAGTGATGAATTTTTTATGTTCTTCTACCTACCTTGTATGCTAGCTTAGGGCACTGTTACAAGTACACTTCTAGCTTTTTTCAGTGGATAGTTAACATGACATGGAAGACTGGTCTGCATGACACAGATAACTCAAGGGAATAGCAACAAAGTAAATTAGATGCATTAGTATCTGGATGTGAACTGGGGGATATAAGTTCTCAGAACTTCTTGTTTAATTTATAGAATTGGTTTTTTTCCCCTGTGCATAAGATTTCAAAATGGTAATCATATTCAGGAAATGAGATGTTCCCACTTCAGGTACTAATATCAATATGTAAAAGATAATCATTAACCAGATGTACTACTCAGCAGTGCCTATTATATGTAAACAAGCTACCTGAGGTGATGAAAGAAGCTTACACTTAAAATTTAATTATATTAACCATGGAGACACTGGGAAAACTGGGAGGTTATTTGTTTTGGGTTGTTTTTTTATTGACCACTGTATGCACAAAGCAAGGGCTTAGTGAAACAAGTAGTATAGTAAAAATGTGCACTGCAGCTAACACCATAGTGTATGAAACACCCAGTTGTATCAGGACTACTAGAAACCCCAAACTTCACTCCATTTTTTCTTTCTACTAAGAATGTGACACATACGTTGTAAATATAAGACCTTTATTACATTCTTACCCTATTCCTAGGTTTCACAGTGTAGAAAAAGAAGTAACAGATGGGCTGTTTAGTAGACTTTCATGCAGTCAGGGCCCTGATTTCCTCATGTGTTGTTTCTGCTTCGCTTGATGTAACTTCCCAGATTCGAATAAGGGTCCTACACTTAAGTTCCAGTATCAACTTAATTATCATGGAATGAGGCCACAGTTTTGTCTTAAGTTACAATAAAATTTCTGTGTGTACCTAAAACATCTTACTACCATCTGAAAGAACTGGAATGAATGAGAATGGACCATTCTCTGAAATAAGTTGTACCTGAAATGATGAAATAAGGGCTTCAGTGGTCTAGGATGACCACTAGCTAGCTTGTCTAGCAACGCTCCTTGTCATTAACCCCTTTTTTTACAGATGTATACATAGTTTTCTTTTGACATTGCACAAGAGCATAAGGTTCCCCAGCATTCTGATTCCCAGCTTTCAAGATTTCTTAGGGAGTGATTGATAATGATCTGCCAACTTTGGAGAAAAATACTTGGTAAAAAGTGTTGAGTAGAAACAACAATGGTCAACATTTCACAAGAGAGACACAGGAGAAGGATAGGGTAGAGGCTTCATCTTAGCAGTGGGTATAACTGGTTGGAGATGCCGCTATCAGTTACAAGGCCATTAAAAAAATATGAAAAAAATAAAAAATAAAATAAAATAGGATCTTTAATTCCTAAGAGCTATTTCAAACCTAATAAGTCATAATCATATTTTGTATAAGTTTAGTTTGGGAAAAACACTGGGATAAGCATTACTTAGAAGGCATCAAAGCCAAAGGCTTCTGGTACTGACTTCCAGCTCTGATTCCAGAGTGCAAGCTTTTGCTTAAAAAGAAGTTCAGCAGTAAGGCTCTGGAAGGGATTAGTCGCAGGTCCCTGACAGACACCACTCAAATATTTTCCGATGCATAATCACAAAATGACTTTGCTCCCTGTTTGTGGCTCAAATACGCAGCTTTAATTCTGAGTTTGTGTGTGTGCAACCTGAACACATTCATAATTTGGGGTTGGTGTTGAAGCTCAGGCAGAATCTTGTACACAGGGGTTCCTGTGTGGAGTGACACCAAATTTGCATTAGCTGTATTTAAATTAAAGACAATTAAAGTACCAAGAAGTACTTTAATGATTTCCAAGAGCTCTGGACAATTTAAAAAGCCTTATTGTCATATAGATACATTAACACTGGAAAGAGCTGAGATGAGTAAAGAGCCTAAAATGGAGCCTTCATGCAGAAGAAATGCTCTGTGGCATCTGTTTCTAAAATACAAAGGAAAATTCAGATTGCACAAGAAATGATGGTGGTTGTTTTTGTTTGCAAGTGGTTCCTGAGCTATATCAAGGAGTGGAAGTCACGTGGAAACTGTAACAGAGAAATCACTGTGCAAAGTCCACCTAGACTTCCTACATCAGAACAAAGATGCAAAAATACTTTTTCAGTGTTAAATATAGGTTCAGGTCTTGTTGGTATATGTGGGATGGCTTGTTTGGGTCAAGCAGGAATTGTGACAATGGAGATAAGGTAGCCAAGTGTGAAATCTGCTATAAATAAAAGGCATGGTCTGGAAAAACACTCTGGTCTCCCATTCTTACAGATGCTTACAAAATTATCTTTGACTTCAGAGGGGATGTGATCTGTCCACACATTTAGTATCTTTAGTAGCTTTTTTATTAGGTCTCAGTGTGTCTCTTTTTGCTTTTCATCCTCAGCTACTGAACAGCCATACACAACTTTCAAAGGAAGAGACTAAAAATCCCAGAGCTATATGTTTTCAAATACTTTAAAACGTTTCCTGTGTGCTATTTTTGTGTAAATGTTGTTCTTATGTCTAAGAAGAAATAGACTATTAACTGTGTATCTTAAAGTTTCTATAGAATATAAGGAATTGAATATCAATTTTCTACTACTTCTAAGATATCTAAGATATGATAAAAAGTAAGTAATGGACAGGATTTTGTCCTACTTGGAGTTAGCAGAAAAATTCTCATTGACCAGTGTGATTCAGACTTCAGTCTTCTGTCTTATTTGTGGCGATGAAAAGTATTTCTGAGCATTCCATATCTGTAACTATATAGCAGAACATACCTTGCCATCTCTTAGAATGGACTACATACTATGGCAAGTTGTTAATCATGCAACAGGTTTCATCTGTTGGAAAGTCGTTGGATAACTCCATTCCTAATTATGAAAACTGCGTTAAGAAAAAAACTTGGGCACCTTTATTGCTTTTGTTGCTGAAGGCTAACCTACTGCTGTATGCCTTGAGAAGAGCTGCAATAGTAGCAGAGCTGCTGGCAACGAGAGTGGCAGTTTCTAGGGCTGGTTGAGAGGCACGGATGTTGACAAGAGAATGGCCTTGTGTGCATTGGCCTGGTGTGGAACCTCTTGATGCATTGCCTGTAGTTTTACCTATGGCTTTTTTTGCCTCAACCTGAGCACTGTGTTCAGACCCATTGTCCTAACCAGGTGACTTCTTGCTGCCCACTGTCTTTCGTCCAAGTATTTCTGTAGACACATGGAAGTCATCTAGTGGCATAAAATGTTACTATTTCCTTCCATTCTCTGGCCAAAAAGTGGTGCTTCAGTTTTCTAATTTGCTGAGAGAGTAGGCATGTTTGAATCAATGTGTTTCACAAAGAATGTTGAGACAAATTCACATGAATGAAAATTTATTACTCAGCTCTACAGCTTATGACATGTATCAACAATTGACAAAAGGAGGGAGGGGGATGAGAAGGAGAAAGAATGGAAAAGGGAAAGGGAAAACTATTGCTGGTGACAAGCCGGGAGGAGAAGCTATGGTAGGCATCCTGAGATGATCAGCTTCCCCACAGCTTCCCTAGGCATCCTATGCAGGGGTTCCGGCATGCTTACAGCAACTACAGCATCCTGATTACGATTCATCCAGACCCTCTACTGATTGTTCCTGTTTACAGTGCAAGCTTTGAGCAGAGGTAGATGCTGTATGGCTCATTGGTTGGTGAGCTCTGGGCAGCCATATCGTTGAGTCATTTGATGTAAACCAAAAGCTACAACCAAAGGGTAGGAAACAGAGGAAAAGGAGAGAGTGAGTCTTGCTCTGGTGACAGTCTCTTCCCCTGGAACCTGCCATGCCAACACTATCAGGGTCTGCAGGAAGTGTCCTGCCTACCTCAAGTTGGGTACTGTGGTCTAAGGGAGCCCCAGTGCCTGGTGCCAGTGTGCAGCCTCCACATTGTTAAGATCATTATTTGTCTCTTTCAGTATCATGCAGCACTATTGTGTCCCTTCATGACAAAAGCCATTCAACCTTCCAACCATACACTGAGCAGGACTCACCAGTCACTGGCCACGGGGAGAACAGCCTGCTGTAGGGGATTTTGTTCCCTAAACAGGCAGTAGCATCTGGAAGCAGGCAGAAACCATTGCTTGTGATCATTTGCACAGATGTATGTTCTCATTAAAAATAACAGTACATTTATCAACAAATGCATCAGTACTCCTGAAGTGCTCAATTAACTGGCGTGAAAGATACATTAATAAATCCTAAGCATGATGTGATTGGATGTTACTTAATGTTTAAACTTACAGCAAGAAAATGGAAAGCCATGTGTCACATCAAAACTTTGCCATTCTTTGCCCAGATTGTGTGCAAGAATCCCCTCAAGCTTCTCTGCGTCAAGGTGCAAAACACTGTGGAGAGTCTCCCCTGCAGAGTCAGGGACATGGTGGTACTGCTTCTATGCTAAACTGTGTTTGGTTCATACTGCACACATACTGATATTTGTGGGGATGTAAAAAGCCTGAAGATGCAAAAGGATAGTACTATATTTAAATATAAACTGGATACTCGAGTGGCTTGTATTATAAAATTCCTGGAAATAAAATAAAGAATTATGAAAGAAGTGCATTTCACTTATCCAGATACTGAAATAATAATTTCACAACTGGTCTGTTCTTATAGAAACAGTAGTAATGATGCACAAGATAACATTAGAATGCAGGCACTTCACATGTAATCCATGCATTTCATCTTTTCCTATGAAATTTTGCTTACACAATCACACAGATAAACAATGCACATACTGCTTTGTCTTCTTCGCCTTCTTACTGCATCAAAAATAAAAATATAAATTTAAAATAGTGGCTTTTACCAAAACATTTCATTTACTATAAAATAAAACATTGAATTCCCAAGAGCAAAAAAATAAACCAACACAGACCTTTTCACTTCTGCTCTTGAATCTCCCTTACTTCCAACATTGTGTGTTAGCAATCAAAAGTGATCTTCTGTCTGGACTATGATGCTGCTTTATGACAACTGCGGAAGTGAATTGATGCAGTCTGCATCTCAGTGTACATATGCAAGATTCAACCTGCTTGCCCCTGGTGACTGTAACAAGTCTCTGATAGAGGGTTTGATCCACTCTGTGATCTTTCTCCAAAACACGTCTTACTAACTAAAAATTCCGGTTTATTGAATTTGTGTCCACTGTCCCCTATTTAATCAAACAAACAAAACAAGGAATACTCAAAATACATTTTGTACCTATGCAGGAGCAGGAGGCTTTGATTTGTTTTCTATCTTCTTTACGTAGCTTTAACTATGGTTATTTATCTAGATTGTTCATTATTCATAGACCTCTGTAAAAACTGGCCACACAGCCATCAGTATATTTGCAGTTATGACTCTGCAGTGATGGATTCTGACCTTTCGGAAACACTTCCCAGTCACTTCATTCTAGAAATAGCATCTTGCTGTTTAAGGAATAAATTTCAGATCTTGACCCCATATGCAGTCGATCTTTTATATCAACTGACTTCAGAGTAATAATTAGGAATTTTAATCTCCACATAGGATTCCAGGTTGTAGTGATGAGTTTCATGAAGAATTACCTGTTTCTAGGTGAACCTATGACATTCATACTAGGTGAACAAACACAAAAAATATACATACACAAGTAAAATCACTGTTTCTTTATACCTTCTTTTTATTCATTTTGACCAGAAAATAGCAAGAACTTGCTGTTGTATTAAATGAATATGAAATGCATTTTGTTTGCAAATGAATATTCTGGTTTGCTGCATTGGTTTGTGATGAATAAACTGTCGCTGCTATTTATTCATTAGAATTAATTTCTACTTTTTTAATTCACTTGCAAGAAGTTATTCTCCAGTTACTATCCTGTGGAATAATACTGAAATTAAAATGAGAAACCCAGTCAATACTGCATGCATCAAAAATGATGAAAATCTTCACTTACTGAGAACTGTGAAATGTTTATTGGTTTTTAGACATAGAGTCCTCCAGGGAGTGCTACAAATCCACACAAACTCACTGCATCTTCGATGCTGCATTTGGAGCGTTGATTTAGATGAAATATGTGTAAAAACTCCTGTAGGCAGACAGCTCTCTAGTGACTATACATCTGCAAAGGCTCAAGAAAATGAATTATTCCAGCATGAGTCTGGAATAAATTATGCTCACTTCAGAAACTCTAGATCTGCTTGATCCACAACAGCAAAGGAAAAACTGTTGTGTTTTAGAATTAAGGAACAGGAGTTTATTTAACCATCATGTATACCTCTGTATAATTTTACACTCATTTTTTTTCTGAGTAGCATAATGTGAATGAAACCAACAATGAGATGAGGACTTGTGAAAGCAGGACATGAAATGATGTGAGACTGCTGATACAGCAGGTTCTCCGAGCTACATCAGAGCTGAAGGTGAAGGTCTCTTCAGGAAAAAAAAATGAATCAAGTATTTTACCCCACAGAATCCTACTTAGTTCAGATCCTTAAAGCTGCTCTGCGGTCCCTGCAAAGATAAGAGCACTGTATGTTCTCTTCTAGTTTGTGTCTCATAAACTATCAAAAAGACTATTCAGATTGCATAAAAAACACCAATATTTTGTCTCCAGAAAACCAGAGCAACAGTAGTTCACCGCTTCCTACTACTGTACACCCAGATACTGCATCTGAACGCTGTCTTCCAGAATTTACTGAGCTTTTTCTGAGTTTACTTATCCTTAAGTTTTGCCACATCTTGTGGCAATGAGTCTCACACTTCAGCTACTCAGTCTGTGAAAAAGTACTCTTGTTTGGTTTTCTCCCTGGCAATTTCCTATGTACCACTTGTTCCTGTGTTGTGATAGTTAATATTCTTCCATATTTACCTTCTCTATGCCCTCCTGAAGAAATAATGCCCTCCGTTAGCCCTCAGCTGTTTCCTGACCACACAGCAGTCTCAATCTATTTAAGGAATCCTTATCCAAAAGATGTTCAAAATAGCTTCCCATTCTTTCTGTCTTCCAGTATATTTTTCTAGATTTACCTACATTTCTTTTGAGATGAGGTGACTGTACACCACAGACTATATATCAGCAGAATAGTTTTTTGTTTGTTCTGTACTATTTTCCTAGTATTTCTCAATTGGTTTTGCTGCTTTTGAGTACTGGGCTGTCATCTTTACCAGCCTCCAAGAAGTGTTTCTTCACCATGTAGATGTGTTTGTTCTCCCTACATGCAGTGTCATTAATGAACTAAAACTTACTGACTTTTATTTTATTTTCCAGACACTCATAGAATCATAGAATTGTTTAGGTTGGAAAAGACCTTTAAGATCATTAAGTCCAACTATTAACCCAGCACTGCCAAATGACACTGAACCATGTCCCTAAGAGCCACATCTACATATCTAAATATCCAGGGATAGTGCCACAGCTACTTCCCTGGATAGCCTGCTCCATTGCTTGGCAACCCCTTTGGTGAAAATTTTTTTCCTAATACTCAATCAAAACCTCTCCTGGCACAAGTTGAAGCCATTTCCTCTTGTCCTAGAGCTTGTTACTTGAGAGGAGAAACCAACACCTACCTTGCTACAGCCTCCTTTCAGGCAGTTGTAAAGAGCGATAAGGTCTCCTCCGAGCCTCCTTTTTCTCCAGGATAAACAATCCCAGTTCCCTCAACCACTCCTCAACAGGACTTGTGCTCTAGACACTTCATCAGCTTTGTTGCTCTTCTCTGGACCCACTCCGGTACCTCAATGTCTTTCTTGTAGTAAGTAGCCCAGAACTGCATACAGGATTCAAGGTGCAGTCTCATCAGTGTTGAATACAGGGGGACAATCACTTCCATGACCCAGCTAGCTACGCTATTTCTAATACAAGCCAGGATGCATGGTTTAGTGGGAGGTGTCCCTGCCCATGGCAGGGGGGGTTGAACTACATGATCTTAAGGTCCTTTCCAACCCTAACTATTCTATGATTCTATCCTGTTGGTCTTCTTTGCTGCCTAGGCACAAGCTGGCTCATATTCAGTTGACTGTCAGCCAAGACCCCCCGGTACTTTCCAGTGGGAAGCTTTCTAGCCACTTTTCCCCAAGCCCATAGCACTGCATGAGGTCGTGGTGACCCAAGTACAGGACCCAGCACTGACCTTATTAAGCCTCACACAGTTGGCCTCAGTCCATTGATCCAGCTTGTCCAGATCCCTCTGTAGACTCTTCCTACCCTCCAGCAGATCAACGCTTCCACCCAACTTGGTGTCATCTGCAAATTTACTAAGGGTGCACTCAATCCCCTCATCCAGATCATTGATAAAGGTACTAGACAGAACTGGCCCCCATACTGAGCCCTGGATAATATCGCTTGTGACCTGTCACCAACTGGATCCGTTCACCATAACTCTTTGGGCTTGGCCATTCAGCTGCTTTTTTACCCACCAAACAGTACACCTGTCTTAGCCATGATCAGCCAATTTCTCTGGAAAGATGCTGTGGGAAATGGTATCAAAGGCTCTACTAAAGTCTAAGTGGACATCATAGCCTTTCACTCATCCAGTTAGCAGGCCACCTTATCATAAAAGGAGATCAGGTTAGTCAAGAAGGACCTGCCTTTCATAAGGTCCATGATCACATGGTTGTCCTGTATGTACTGTGTGACCACAGTAAAGATGATTTGTTTCATAGCCTCCCCTTACACCAAGGTCACACTGACAGTCCTGTAGCTCTGTGGGCCCACATTTCAGCCCTTCTTGAAGATGGACATCACTTTTGCTAACCTTCCGTCAACTAGGACCTCCTCACTTAGCCAGGACTGCTGATAAATGATTGAAAGTGTCTTGGTGAGCACTTCTGCCAGCTCCCCAAGTATCCTTGGGTGGATCCCATCTGGTCCCATGGACTTGTGTGTGTCTAAGTGGTGTAACAGGTTGATGACCATTTCCCCTTAGATTATGGGGGCTCATTATCAAGAGGGTGGGACTTTTTTTGTTCTTCATTGAAGTTTTAGGTTTTCCATCTTGAGTAATTCTGTGTTAGTATAGATCTCAGACCAGATTCCTGTGAGTCTCCAGCAGTAACCTCCTTTCCTTGACAAAACTGAATATTCATTCTTTGTTCTTTATTTGTTTCCCTCATGCTTTTTCCAGTGGTGAGCATGCCGTGTTTGTCTATGAAATCAAGCCTGATTCGTACTGTCATACTGTAGCTGCAAACAGTTTCAGGCAATGAAATATGCAATTAGCTTTCCTTGCATTTGCCTTTCTTTTTCTTTCCACATTAATTCCTGATACAGTTCTCCTGTCTTTTTTGCTTATATTTTCTGTCTCTATCACTTTCCCTCCCTATGTTACTGTGTTCATTTTCTCATCTATATACTTTCCCATCCAACATCTTCTGCTGTCAGCTTTTCTGCAGGGTCTCAACCCTTTCCTCACTACTCATCTCTCTTTTTGCAGGCTTACTAGAGCTAGAATAATTACGTATGTGTATAGTTTCTCTCCTTACCCTATCCACCCCTCTTTCACTAAAAATGGAGGCAACAAGATGTACTCTGTGCATGAGCCAAAGTGACTGAACCTAGTGGAAGTCTCTCCACTGGAGTAAGTAGATCTGGAGTTAAGATTTTTGTGAAAGCAGGCTGACTTATGCATGAGGTTGCTTTATGGATAAATACTGCATTGCTATTTCCAATAGTCTTAGGTGGTAGGGAATATGCCACATCTCCTCTGGAGCTGTCCAACCAGGTGACTCGAACTTCATGATAAGATGGGGAGAATTGCCCAGAAGGGTTGAGGCGCAACAGGCAGGATCATACTCCTTACTGCTCATCTGCCTTTCTGATGAATTGTAGGTAAGGGGTGAATAGCTCTAGGAGGAAAACTGTAGCAGTTCAGCTATCTATGCCTTTCCTAATATTTGGCAAATAGCAGTTAACAAAGCTGCCAGCACATATAGAGAAGAATGAACTAATCAGTATGCCAGGCAGGAAGTTGATTAACAGTCCTAGGCTTGCTGCTGATGCCTGTAAAGGCAACAACAGCAAAATACAGGACACCAAGCATTGCTCTTCAGTCCCATGACTCCTGCAAGAAGGGAGCAACTGCAGTACTTTGATGTGTTAGCATGATCATAGCAGAAATGGAGCAGCCACCCTGTCTCCCATCTGTCACCAATGACACCTGTGAAGCAACACATGCTGGAACCATGTGGAAACTTCTTCCCCACATGATGGAATGTCTTTCCTCATACCTCAAGCCTTGCTACTCTTAACTGCCCTTTTTAATACCAGCTCTTCTCTTCCTCATGAATCCAACATCTTTGGTTTAACCAGTCATCACGTGGGAGGTCTGTGAGTTTCAAGATCCCCGGTATATGATGAAAACTTTTGCGAGGTGGGAATATATAGTGATGGGTGAGAAAATGGAAAAAATCATTTCTATAATGTGGCTTGTTCCTTTTACCATTCTCAATGACCTTTGCCATGCACTAAGTCAAATGACAGGTGGAAGGACAGCAATCTCCACTGGATTTTGTTGTTATATTAACAAATATATTACTCCTTCAATGGCACTGAAACCAACCGAGATCATTTGTAGAGTGAGATATTCTTCCAGTGAATAAATACTCTGCATGAGGAAGAGTGATGGACTGAACATATTTGGCACCGTGAGGCAACCTACAGAACTGAGGACGGCATGAGGGAGTGAAGGTGCTGCAACCAACTATTTCAGTGAAAACAACTAAATGAGTCAGCTGTTATGGTGATAATGACCACACCTTGTGGCCATGCTGCTCTCCTTTTGCCAAGGATTGTTTTCGATTGGGTGACCTCTTCAGGGTAGTCAGGATGTTTCTGCTGCTGCAATGCTTTCACACAAAGGTTCTTTGTGCCAAATAACATCATATTTTTTTGCCAGAGGGTGTTCATGGTTATTGTTTCTTCAGTGCATCTCTAATTAATTTTGCCAAAGCCACCCACCTTCTGCCATCTGTCAGATGGGAAGAAGAAAGAATGTGGTTCCAGACAGCTAGATATTTTGAAGGAGAGAGCATGTGGTGAGGTAAGAAGGATAGGAAGACAAATTCAGTTCATCACCTCACAATAGCTCCTTTTATATGACACCTTACAAATCATAATGGACTATTATATCTATAGTATATAAACTGGGGAGTTAAAAACCCACAGATTAAGAAATTGCCACGGTGTTATGAAGCAAAAGACACTAAAGCCCTTTTTAGTCTCATGTATCGATGACAACAATAATACAGTTATTGTAGTGATTCTTTTCAACCAGAAAGCTGAGTCTTTGTAGACAATGCCTATAGTTTATACTCCTCATAAAAACAAACATGTATTATCTTTTACCTTGACTGTTTCCACATTTTCATATACTTGCAGTTATTTATCTTAATTGTGGAAACAAAAACAAATATACAGCATGTGAAGAAATGGCTTGACCTTCCTTCCAAAGGCCACATCCTATATTCTTTCCGTGCTCCAAAGCTATCTTGCACTCTGATTAACTTGTCTAAAACTATTGTTTGTGTATATACCCACAGAAAATGTATACATAGCCTGGCCTCACACAGCTCCACAGCGCTGAACTAAATCCCAGTAGAATTTCAGCTATGGTATTAATCATGCATTCATGACTGAATGTGGGTTGCAAGAAAATATTTAAGAGGCTATAGAAACTTTTCTTCAAAGTATGCAATCCCTAACTATTTGGTTTTATATTATGGTCTTTTAGTTAGGATTTATTAGACTGTTTCATATTTGCCTTTCTGTTTATTTTGTAAAAGTATACTTGTCTAGCACACATTTTTATGCCAGCCTTGCTTTGCATTTTTACAGTCTACTAATTAGACCATTTTAACTAATTTGTTTGCATTTTGTATGAGCAAGTTGGGCTTTTGGATTGACTAATGTAATTGCAGCCAGTTTCTGCCAAATACAAATTACTCTTTCTAGTGTGAGCTAGAGAGAAAAGTAAATATTTAATAGCCATCAATACCCTTGCAGCATTTTAGAGTGTGGTTTTTTCCTATGGAAAGTTTAAATAATTTCTTCAGTGCTTGATTGCTCTTTAATGTTAAGAAATTATTTTTTAATCTTTTTTGAAATAATAATGAATTAGACATTTTAGCATCTCCGTAAGGGTTTTATTCCTGTGCACTTTGCAGTTTTAAATTCCAAGCTTTAAGTTCTGGTACTTTCATGTTTGAAGTTTACTTTGTGTAGCTTTTTATGTATTGAATCCTGTCTCCTGGAACCATTTTCCTGCAATGTACTTGGATTTTAATGTTTCTAAGTGGATGAAGTAATGTCTAACAGCAAGGCGGGGGGG
>JANRGW010023345.1:10719-22129 GCA_024733675.1 Psilopsiagon aymara
CTGCACACAGTACTCCAAGTGAGGTCTCACAAGAGCAGAGTAG
Source organism: Psilopsiagon aymara (assembly GCA_024733675.1). Classification (NCBI taxonomy): domain Eukaryota; kingdom Metazoa; phylum Chordata; class Aves; order Psittaciformes; family Psittacidae; genus Psilopsiagon; species Psilopsiagon aymara. Next base: position 10,763 of record JANRGW010023345.1, read on the forward strand.
AGGGGCAGGATCACCTCCCTGGACCTGCTGGTCACGCTCCTGTTGATGCAGCCCAGGATATGGTTGGCTTTCTGGGCTGCGAGCACACACTGAAGCCAGCTCATATTAAGTTTCTCATTGACCAACACCCCCAATATGTATGTATGGGTGTAGTTTTCAGTGCCAAAACCGGGAATTAAAAAGAGCAGAAGTTGAGACCAGCCATATATTGTGTTTTATTTAATTAAAGATGCAACATTTTCAGCATTGTCTTGCCTTGTAGATCCAGTGTGCCAGCATCAGTCACTGCATTTGGATTGATGGAGACTTTGAAACTAATGTCTCTTACAGAAGATAAGAGGCAAACTTAACTTGGTTACAGTGCCTTTAAGGATTTGGTTTTTTTTTCCATTTCATTAAACTGTAGAATTTGTTTAAATATTATGAGCTTTTTGCTAATTAATAAACATTGCAGCAGGAGTAAATGATGAGAAAATAGAATCCTGGACTCCTCAGTACAGAGTCCTTCCCCCCTATCTTTACAAGTGCGTGCGAAACCATGTCACATCTCTTCAGATGGAGCCATGAACAGAAACCAGTTATGTAACAAAATTAGGAAATTTGCACAGTCCTCAAGGCCGAGGGCATGGATTCCAGAAATGGCAACAGCAGTCCCAACCACTGCACGCAGTGTTCTTTTCCCAGAACCTGAAATAAGCCTGAGAAATCCTCAACATCTTGCTACTATTTCAGACCCTTGTCTAATTCACTGGCAAAACCAAGTATTCCTGCGAGACAGTTACTTTCTGGGGTACTTCCTTCTTAGTTTGTTCTTCAGGTCTTGGTGTTTTTTGCTGTGGAGAAGAAGATGGTTAAAGGAGCCTACTTCCCATTTGAATTTGCAAACTGATTCTCGCTGCGTGCTCAGTGCTGCAGCTGCAACTGAGAGCTTCCTGCTTGGGATGGTAAGTGATAAAGGGCAAGAGCTTATAAGGAAGAATAAATATGCAGTGGCAGAAGCGGTATCAGATACCGTAGTCTGTGGGCAAAAGAGAGATGCCTGAGAAACTATCTGTTTTTCTGTAACTGACATCTTAGTGGAGGTACAGGCAGGCATGGACATGTTGCCAATATGTCTGTGTAATGATATGTCACGTTTGGTATGGCTGTGTTTATAAAGAGCATGATATGCAACAGCCAGCATAGGGACTGATTCATATTTTATTGTTGCTTTTGCTGGCCTGATAAGCTCCTCAAACCAACAGCAAAACTCCCCAAGAGAGGTATTAAGGGAAGTCAAATGGTGGGTTTTTTTCATCAGTTTCGGGATGATTGTGGGTTTTGGGTATTTGGGGTTTTTTTTGAGATACAGTGAAGAGCAAAGTTTGAAAACGTATTCTCTTCCATAAGCAATGTCTTAATGCTGGCATCCAAATTTAGCAGTTGTTATTCTTTGGAGAGATCAAGTATGTTAATTCCTTTTAGTTACAAACTATCATACTGTTCCTTTGGGAAAGCAAGTATGTTAATTCCGTCTTATAAACTATCATGACCTTGGATCGCAGGGCAACTACTTGGGGGGCCTTGGCTGCCGTGACAGCAAGAGCACTGCTCATGCTGACTGCTGGATATGGTCTTTAGATTTGCAGTGCCCGATTTCTTTATGCTTTATTTTTTCCTTCCCTTTTGCTGCTTCAGCTTTCGTTAAGGCTAGCTGAAAGGAACACAATAAAACTTCCCCTGGAAGGTGTGAACCTGGGAGTGACAAGTTTCTCATTTGCTTGTGTATAATTTGCAGTTCTGAAATGCTGTTTTGAGAACAGCCATACATAGCAAAAGTACTTAATCAGAGCTCTGAATGCATTATGTAGCATTTGATGTACCCTTTAAAAAGAAAGAAACGTAGGTTTCATGACCTCTTTGTAATGCACATGAAAACAATGTGGCTTTTCAGACATTGCTTCCAGGGTTTAATCATGCTCTTGATGGCAGTTGCAGAAGTCCCTTGGGTTTGAGGGTAGGAAGGATGATACCTTGCCAGTTCTAGTGGTGTATCCACAATACATTGATACCAGCCTTGCCTGCTTTCATTGTGCCAGAAGCAGCTTTTCAGTCAACAGTGGATGCCTAATATGACTAAGCTGTTTATTTGGCTCATTGAAAATTAACTTGGAATATCAAATAATGTCAAGAATTTGATGATAATGTTGACTGCTATTTTGATGTTGAACCTGGAAGGGGAGGGGTTTTTCATCATAATTTTCTAGGTATGCATCAATAGTTGTAATGTTTTAATGCAAGTAATTTGGGTTTGTGCGATACAAATGTTGATACAAAATTAGTAATTTAAGGCCATAGGCTTTACTTTTCTGATTCTTTGTCTCTTACTCTTAATACCAGGGAATCTTAGTGAAATTATGCCTGTGATTGTAAAACTGTAATATGAGGGACATAACATAATGGAAAAACTTCTGTTGTAGAAAGCAGTTGAAACCAAGTTCTGGTATTCTCACAGTTTTATGTAGTAACTTTTTAAACTACCTTTATTTTACCTTCAGAAGAAGAACTTCTCTTAGCAGTAATAACAATCAATGATGTTTTAAAAACGCATTTGAAGTAAATGCCACAGCTCTGCAATTTTACTCCTAATGGTGTATAGTGAACATGACAGCTTCATCAGTGACCATGGTCATAATGAGTCGAGAAGGACATTCAGGTCCTGACTCAGCAGCTGGACTGTATCCTGACTATTCAGGTTAGGGCTGTTACAAAGGAAACAGCTTCCTTGAAATACTTAGTGATTCACAGTGTTTACAGGCAAGGAGAGGAGCCATTTGCTATGCTTCCTTGTGAGTGCTGTATTTCTAATTATGTCCTTTTGCAGATTGACGCTGCTTAGACTTGTATATTCTTCCAGAAATTGACGCGTTTTATCTCTGTGAGGAATGCAGTTTTATTCTGAGCTTTTGTCAGAGTTTGGGATGGATTTTATTTTCCGTAGACTGTCATTTAGGAATGTATGTATTTATGTCTGAGTTGGATTGCCAAAACCCTGTGGATATGAGTTCGATTTTTAAATATGCTTCAAATTTATTTAAATCTGTAGTGTAGTATCTAATCCTGTCTTACACAGTAAGCACTGCACTGCTTGAATGAGTGTTTGACTACCTGAATATAGACATCTAAATATAGATTGTTGTGGCTTTTGAAAACCCTGCTCATTTGATTGCAAGGTGTAGTGTACTTAAAAACGGAAAAAGATCATGCTGTGAAATGGAAAGAAAGTAGCTAAGAAACCCCACTTCTGAATAGGGATCATCAAAACCGGGCAGTTGTCTTTTTTTAGCTTTAAGGAAGAAATGAAGTTTTGATCAAAAATGTTACTTGTTATTCACAGTATTAACTGTGAGTTTGATGGGAATGTTATGAATGGCTCTGTTGAATGTCACAGAGATGTTGTGATCAAGCTTTTACATCTAGATGTTCTGTCTAATCTCTGAAGTTGGGAGTATTTTTTGTGTTGCTTTCAAGTCTCCAACTAGTTAGGATTAAGTTAATCTTGCTGTAGCTACTCTGCACACGATGCTGTGTACAGCTGAGCGCAAAAGCTGGTCCCAGTCCCAGATGCAGATATTTGACACAGAATGTGAAACAAATGGCTGGATCTGGAGAGGATGGGAGAAGAGCAAGGCAGAAGAATAGACAGTGCTCTGTGGATATGTATCAGCTGTTTTGGTTTGTTCATTTACTTGTTTGGTAGTGGTGTGCCTTACAGCCCAGTTGTACCATCTGACTTCAGGATCACCATCAATACAAACAGCCAGCTGAACAACATATTAACTCGTAATCAATGTGCAGAGTTCTGAAATTGTTGTGGTACTTAGTCACCTGCCCTAGTGTTTGGTGACCTGTGAGCAAATGCAGAGTCAGAGCCAGGGCTGAAGTGCCTTGAATAGTTACCATCCACTTCTCATCTAGATAAGTTAGCTTCAGACAAAGAGTATCAAGCTCATTATATTGTTTGTCCCCTGTCCCGTTCCCCCCATAATAACCAGACCTTAAACCCCAACCAAACCAAAACAGACAACCCCTATAGAACTAATAATGAGTTTCTCCAACCTTTTTCTTCTCTTGTAATTACGGTGGTAGGAAGTGGTTATATTGTAGGAGGTATGTGTTGGTTTAAGAGAAATGGGAAGGAGTTTACGATTATCTGAGATGACTTCACAAAGGAGGGGAAGGTGAGGTGTGCAGTTGTGATGGCAGTCTGTGTGGCATCCTTTGTATGTTGACACTGTTCTTGCTCTGCCTGCGGTGTGGATGTGTGGAGGATGTGTATGGCTGAGGCCTTTATGCTGCTTTGAGTCTATAGTCCAGTGTAGCAAATGATTTTAAGTTCACTTAAACAGGTTTTCAAAGAAGAAATCAAATCCTATTTTAGGCTTTGTATTGATGAGAAGGAAGGGTAACCACTCTATAGAGTAAGCCAAGTTATATCAGTCACTTTTTGGCTCTGTGCTTTATGTAATACAGATACTGTGCCAGCTAAATCTTTGTGATTGATAGTTGCACTCAGAAAAACTGCTGCTATTATCAGAAGCAAATAGGTCAGAAACTATTACAGATGTTGACACAGTCATGGCTGCCAGCTTTGACTGACTTGAGGTGTCTTACACAATGATATCATCAACAGTGGAAAAATTGCAGTGTGTGTTTGCTCAGTTGCACGGAAAGTCAGTGTCCTGATGTTTCTACGACTTGTTAATGACTGCTGAAGCTCTCTCAGAGACATTTCTTTCTATTGTGTTATAGTTTCATCTGAAGTTGTATAAAGGATATTGGAGTTGCACTGTTAGAAATATTAAATATAATTCCTTTTGGGTATTTGATTTTTCTTATTTGAAAAAACTTTGTGAAGCATGAAAATGTATGGCATTATTTTTCTTAGAAATCCTCAGGGACTGATATAAAATCAATCTGTTCATTGAAGCTTTGAACCATAGTGTATGACACGTATCCAAACTTATCAAATACAGCGTCTTTAAAGTGGTGCGCAGATAAATGTGAGTACTTCCATACCTGAGTCGGGGAAGACGGAGTAAACAGGTGTCATTGCAGAGCTGAGTCTTTTGGAGGGTCGTCTCTTCTTTCCAAGAAATGTCTTGGAAGATGGCAGTGTTGGGGGCTTTTGTGGAGGGGGTGTTTGTGATTTTCATGCAGTCAGCTGCTATGGTCAGGTAATCTCCGTTTTTTTGTTTTTAGTGAATTTTTTGCTTGTGAACAATGTATAATAAAGTGTCGCAAGCTATTCTAATGCTTTAATTTTTATCTGTTGCAGTTTCAGTTTCCAGTCTGTCTTTGACATTGTCTTTTTTCTTTACCTTTCTTATCTGTGCAAATGCTGTGAACAAATGTCTTTAGAACAAAGGGAAAGATAAAGATCACCTTTAATCTTTCATTATAAAAAATCCCTACAGATTAATAATCCTTTTAATGACAGAATATAAGGTTCAATAATGCTGATACTGAGAATGTTATGATAAGTGTGGTATTTCATCAGAAGTATACCCTTTAATCACATTTTTTATTTTTCTGAGAGAAAAACTCTGGTGTTTGGGGGCTAAGTTACCACTCTTCCTCCTTCCCACTGGTGAGGCTATGCCTGAGTGGTGGGGCCAGTTCAGGGCTCCCCAGTGTGACAGAGATTTGGGCATATTGGAGAGAGTCCACTGGAGAGCCACAGAGATGGTGAAGGGACTGGAGCATCTCCTCTGTGAGGGAAGGCTGAGAGAGGTGGGACTGTTCAGACTGGGGAGGAGAAGGCTCAGGGGGATCTTATCAATGTAAATAGATACCTGAAGGGAGCGTGCAAAGAGGTCAGAGACAGGCTGTGCCTAATGGTGCCCAGGGATAGGACCAGGGGCAATGGGCAGACACTGAAACACAGGAGGTGCCGTCTGAACATCAGGAAGCACCTTTTCACTGTGACGGTGACATAGCATTAGCACAGGCTGCCCAGGGCAGTTGTAAAGTCTCCATCCTTGAAGATGCCCAGAAGCCAACTGGACATGGTCCTGGGCAGTGTGATCGAGGTGGGCCTGCTTGAGCCAGGGGGTTGGACCGGGACACCTCCAGAGGTCCCTGCTGACCTCAGCTGCTCTATGACTCTGTGAAACTGTGTGTGCAAAGAGCTCTTGTGTTGATTCATGTGTGATTTTTACCAATTACACATGATCCTGCAGTCATTCAGATAGCATGTTTGGGAAACTTGTTTAATGCTTCGAAGTTACTTGCATTAACTTTTTTAGAGCCTTTTGCATAATTTGTTAGGAATTTATAGCTTTGCAAAATAATGCAGGAATTCTCTTGCATGTTAAATATTTGTGTGCATTTCTGTAAAAAAAACATTCCTAAACTGTTTGTAAACATAGGAAGGATGCTGAATATTAGGTGGATCTGAAAACGTGATCTCTTACCAGTTAATGTTAAAAGGTCACGTGCAGTGTGCCCCATTGACTTTTTTTTAGCTGGGCTTGAGTGTGGCATATTTCTTTACGTACTCATACTTTTGGAGGGAGTCAATGAGAGAAAAGGTTATTAAACACAGAGTACTCCGATCTTTTGGCAGAATATCTTAACAAGGCTTTTTTTTATTCCTCCTTCCTTCCTTTTTTCCACTGGCTGCTTCCTACCTTAAATAAGTTTGAAATGTAGGTGCTGTACTAATGTAACTACAAATTTAACTACTATATGTTAATATCTGAGTAATCTGTTTGTGTAATATTTGAGTTTGGTTTAATGTTGCGTTCATATCTGACTGGACTTGCACAATACAGTAAAATATCTGGAAAGGATTCTATAATTCTCACCTAAACTTTCCTTTGATTTTCCAGAATGGGCAGTAAGAGAGAATACATGTGATTCTGTAGAAAGATAATAAATCTGAATCTAAAAGCTTTTTATGTGTGTTTTCATTTTTGTCTCTTTTTGTTTTTTTTTCTGAACTATGGTTGACTGATGACATAAAAGAGAGCTTAATATTAATCTTCAGAGTAGGAATGTTTTATCTAGGCTGAAAGGTGTGTTTTCTTTTTTTCACATTGGAACTAGTGGCAGCGACATCAAAGATTAACTAATCCTACTGCTATTTGCTGCCATTAAAACTTACCACTCTCCCTTGTTTGTTTTTCTCCTTTTGCTTTGGTTTGAGTTCACTGTTTTCATCAATGTATTTTATAATTAGCAGAGTTCTGGCGCTGGTGTTTTGTTCTGTTGTTTTTTCTTTATTTCAAAGTGTGTAGACTAGCATGTATGACATTTTCTTGCATTTTATAACAAAATTATTCCTATTCAGAATACTGGACTGTGGTGATAACTATAGGTTGCTTAATTAATCAGACAAATGTGCTGCAGAACTCTTTTGAGGTTCTCATGAGACATACTCTCTTATGTGAAGTTTCAGCTGAGTAATAGTAATACCTAGCCTTAAGTAAGTTGCACATTTTATAGAATCATAGAGTCATAGAATAGTTGGGGTTGGAAAGGACCTTAAGATCATCGAGTTCCAACCCCCCTGCCATGGGCAGGGACACCTCCCACTAAATCATGCCACCCAGGGCTCTGTCCAACCTGGCCTTGAACACTGCCTGGGGTGGAGCATTCACAACTCATTATTAATATCTCAGAGCTCAGCACAGGGAGCATGTATCTTCATAGTCCCATAGAGGAAGGTCTGTGGGACTTTGTGCAGGTTGTAGGAACAATCAGGTGAGTCCTCTTGCGGAGTCTAGAGATGATGAAATGTGTTTCTTGGGGAAATCTACATACACAGTATGTGCAATTAAAAAGCACTACAGAAGCATCTATTGAAAAGAAATGTATGAAGTTAAAAAGTAGTTAATTAAGTTTCGTCCCTGGCGGTGTTCAAGGCCAGGTTGGACATAGCCTTGGGTGACATGGTTTAGTGAGAGGTGTCCTTGCCCATGGCAGGGGGTTGGAACTAGATGATGTTAAGGTCCTTTCTAACCCTAACTATTCTATGATTCTATGATTCTCTGTGCCACTTGTTTTTTTCTGGGAAGGATGGAAAAACCCAAGCCTTCAGATGTTCTGTGGCAGCAGCTTTGCAGTTTTTCTTAGAGGAGAAACCCCAAACTTACTAAAGCAGCAATGAGGCAATGTGTATACGTAGTATATATAGCTGTTCAGCACTTTGCAAGCAACAGGAGTGTTTCTACATGCCCTGTTGGCCTTTGTGGGGAAGGTGAAATTAAAGTTCTGTCTTTTTCTGTTAACAGCTTAAAATGACCGTGTGAATTCAGTGGAATAAATGGCGTCGAAAGTAACTGATGCTATAGTTTGGTACCAGAAGAAGGTAAGCTTGCTATTTGTTTTTATGGTGGCTTTAAAAAAAAGTTGGCTTGCTATGTTCTATGTGTACAATATAATAAATATACTACTTATTGGTTAGTGTTGTGTGAGAGTGAGTAGCTTGAAACTTTCCTTCAAATTAACTCAATATTAAGTGACCTTTTCTAATGAAATGGAATAGCTTCTGGTCTGTGTTGAAAACTCCTCTCTCCCTTGGTTGCTTGTACTATGGGAAAAAAAAAAAAGGAAAAAAAAATTGAGTTCTGAGTAGAATGTTAATTAATGTACAGGAGGATTTGTTTCCATAGCACATCACTGAGTCCTTGTATTTAAGTAGAAAGTGAGGATTGAAGTGCATTTTCTGTCAGTAACAAGGAGCTGTGTAATCCATACCCAAAAGAAATAGGCTAGGGCTTTTTAGAAGCTAATTAGACAAAGAAAATGATAGTTACAGTATTACCTGCACATAGAAATGTTGATGTCTCTTTCTAATTTATTATCTTGACAATTTCAAATCATCTGTGCTTGACATTAGTGTGCCAGTTGGCTTATTCAGTTAAATTGCTTTTTAAAATCTGAAAACTGTGCTTAATTTTGAGACATGCTTCTTTATCAAGCTATAAGGTGTGATTTTCATTTGTTTTGTTTCATTTCTTAAATAATTGCATGTCTTTATTCCTGACAGTCATGCAGGAAAAGGAATGCCGTGTGTGATATGCTCCAGCTTCTCATCCTCCTGATGTTAGGGAGGCAGGACCTTCTGCTGATGAGTCACTGTGCTGTGATCTTCCAGAGGGCAGGCCCTCTGGTCTTGATATAAACAACCCATTCCTCAATTTTACTTTTCCCAGGACACTGCTCCTAACTGGATTACTCATTATCAGTACAGGTCATTCTTTTATCCCTTGTTCTCTTGCCTTTTCAAGTGATTTCATACACGTTTCCATTTATCTTGTTCATAGCAGCAGTAGTTCTGCCACAAGTCTTTGTAACCTTTTACAAAGGTCTGTTTGGCCAGAAGTGGCATGCTGCCTTTATGGCAAGCAGTTGGGATGAAGTGACTCCTGCTACTTCATGAAAGACTGTGCTGTCTTCAGAAGGGATAAGATCTTTCATTGACCAGATTTCAGTGTTTTCCGTGACAGGAACATAATTTGATAGCAATCCACATGTGGGCTGAGGTCTGCCAAATGAGCAGGCTTTGCTTCTTTTTGTATGTGGAGGTGCGGGATTATTTTTGAACAAATGGCTTCACCGCAGAAATATTGCATCTTATGCTTATTAGAATGTTATTTCTTAGGTCCCACTTACTGAAGGTTCTCCTGGATCGAGCTGATAACGTTGTAGTGTGGTCTCTGATCCATTCCTGGGAGCATTTAAGGCTCTTTCAGCCATGTTCTTGCTTGCTTGTTTTTTTATTTACTTATTGTAATCTCTTACACAGCACAGCATTTTTTCTCCCCATGGATTTGTTGTTTGCACCAAAGGTTTCAAATTGGGAACAGGAAGTACTGTGCTAGTGGGTACCAGACATCTTTTAGTTCCTTTCTATTTCTATTATGTGATGATTGCTTATGATGGCAAAACTCTATGAATTGGTGGTTGTTTTCCGCTTTAAATATTTATTTCAGAGTTGTGCCACTTAATTTGCTTTTAAGGTCTGCTGATTGCCAACAACAGTAACTGAAATTGAAAATGGGGAGAGATGAAAATTTAGCATGTTATAGCAGTGAAACATTGTTTTGAGGACAAGTGAGAACCAGGTTTGTGGTCAGTACTCACCAGTTCGTGTGACTTGACCATACGATGAAATGAGGAAAATAAAGTGTTACCTTGGGGGGGGGGGGGGGGGGGGCATTTTCAGATGACTGAACCGGTGTATGAGTGCCTTGAAAAAGAGCATGAAGAACTTCCTCTGATATTTATAGTCATACATAAAGAAGAAAAATATATTTGAATAGGTGGAGACTGTGTAAGAGATATTGAACAGATAACTTGCTCCTTTTGTTCCTTTGTTTTCGCTTTTAATGTACCTTTTTATGTATTTTTTTGGTTGTCTCTACTGAGTTTCAGAAATCTGTTGATTTCTCAAAAGTAAGGCATTTTTGTATTTCGTTAATGGAGAGGGTTAAGCAATTGAGCACTTCGAACCCTACTTTATGCAAGTTTTCCAGACACCAAGTTTGCTCATATGACTCATGCTATTGTCTGAAATTGAGCTCCTCACACGAGGATGATTTAGTAATGCACTTAATTGTTTGAAAGGTCAGACCTTTTATTATGTAAGCTTATTTTTTGTTGTTGCAATAGACTTCTCTGCTTTTAGTGCATGGGAGCTCTCAGTTACTGTTGTAAACACACAGTAATAAATTCTTAGTTGTTTTCAGTTGGGTTTTAAGATTTCAGATAGTGTATTATCCCAGCTTGTTATCTGAGATACAAAATCGCTTGGACATAGCTTTACTGCTTCCAGTGATAGTTTGCCTTTCACAGCTCGTATGAATACTCTTGCAAGGCATGAAATCTGAACTGATACAGGTTGGCTCTGTGGAAAGCAAAACAAATTAAACCTTTGCTGTGTTCCTGGGCACACTGGGAAGTGCGCTGCCGAGGCACTTGCGTGTCAGACAGGTTTTGTCCAGCTTGTTTTCAACACTTTGTGCTACCCTGGTTCTTGCAATAAAGGGGTGTGGTACGGTTGTCTGCATTGCTCTCTGGAAGGGTTCATTACTTTGGTCCCAGACAGCTACTGAGCTAACATTCACATGCATGCACTTTATTAGTTACTATAGAATCAAAAAATCATAGCATCACTGAGGTTGGAAAAGGCCTTGAAGATCAAGTCCAACCACTAACCCGGCACTGCCAAGCCCACCGCTAAACCATGTCTCTGAGTGCCACCTGTACAAGTCTCCTAAATACCTCCAGGGTGGTGACTCCACCACTTCCCTGAGCAGTCTGTTCCAATGCTTGACAACCCTTTTGGTGAATAATGTTTTCTTAACATCCAATCTAAAC
>JANRGW010023349.1:2713-16485 GCA_024733675.1 Psilopsiagon aymara
AGGAGCAGAGGGAAGAAAAAGGGGGAAGTGAGTGAACAAACTGCGTGGCTGATTTATGGCTTAAACCACGACACTGACTTGGACTTGAGTCCCAATTACTGTTAATTAAAATTAGCAAAAATAAGTTCCACTTCTGTTGACACAAAGTGCAAGCAAAATGAAATCTCTGGACTTCCCCTTATCAAGCTACTAAAGAACAGTTCTTCTCTTTTAATATTTCCACTCAAAAGAAAAAGAAAGGAAAAAAATAAAGAAAACAATAATTCCTCAGTTTAAATATTTTATATTGTTTCTCTATGGATCACCAGTAAAGAGTTTGTGGAATTAATGTAACTAGAAAAAAATAAGAGAAACAAACACAAGTATTTGTTTATGCCATGCTTAGATCTGCAGTCTTACCTACACTGTTCTGATGGCTTTTAAGATGAAATAGGCTGAAAGTCATGGTGAGCAAGCATGATCTGGTACAGTGTATACAAGCAAGATCAAACCTCCATTACAAATAATATTGAGTAGGCTGTTATTTCCGCTCAGTTTCAGTATTAGAACATCAACAAAAATGTGAAAAAGTGGTCTTTTTTTTTCAAGTTACTCTATTTAGCTCCAGAAATTTTTATAGTTTTGTATTTTCCCTAACACATTTTTAGTTTCATAATGGTTGTTTAATATTGTGCTTTAAAGCACTAATGCAGTTCTTTAGGTAGAGAAAGCTTCTTAGAAAATCAGGGACAGCTTTCTAGAGGCTGTAAGATGAGTAAGTATATATATGCATACATATGTTTTTATATAGAGAGATACAAAGACTGTAAACAGACTTCACATCTTTATAAAATGTACATCAAGTTCTCCCATGCAGCACTCTAAATTTCTTCTTCCTATTCTAAATTGCACCTTCATGTCATGTCATAACAAGCAGTTCTTAGCATCATACTCAAGCCTGTTTAAAAAAATAAATAAATAAAACCTTTACCATGTGATAGCTCAAATATGGAATGCTCAACAATTCTCTTTGAACTTTGGAGACTTTGAAAATAGTCCATGCTAAACAATATCCTCTACAGTGAAGAGCAAATCATTATCCTTCAGTTCATCAGATCATTTACATGTCTCTAGAGCTTTTATTTCAGTTAGCTGTTAAAACTAACTGCTTGAAATCTGTAAACATCCTTCCGAAAGTATCACTCCCCTATCAAGCTTAAACCATCTTTTTTCCAGGAGATATGAGAAAATTCATAGCTGCATGCATGCTTATTCTACTATCCAATTTATATTCAAACATTTTTCTCCCTTCTCAAGATATTTTTAATCAGGAATGTGCATAGCAGAATAATTAGTTCAAAATGGCAGTTTTGGTAAAACTAAAGGTAGGCATATTTTTAATAACTTCCAGAAGCACCCTGAGTGGTTTACAGGGAAGTTCTTCTTCACAAAGTACAAATTCATCTTAAACAGTGTTACCCTGAGAATACACCTTATGTGGGAAGTGAATTTAAACCAGAAAATCAGTTGGTAAAATATTATATATATTAGCATAAAATAGCTGCTTTTATATGCAGTAAGGAATGGATTTTGTTTCAATGCAAAATTTCACTTATCAGATAATCTGAGAGACGTGTAAGTAATCTATGAATGTGTAGAACTTCAATGCCTTGTGCAAGGCAAAAAGAATCATCTTCAAAATACGGCTATTATGATTCACATTACATTCAACTTATCTTTTGTACTGAGTGAACATCCTTTCTTCTTATTTCTGTCAGCTGAGTGCGTACAGTGTTTTCTGGCTGTCATTAACAAGCTAGATCAGGACAACAGTTGTCAAGTTTATGCTGCCTGACAGTCTTCCTTTCTCACCTCCTTGACATACTCATTTTCCTGCTCTGACAACCTTCTATCGAGGGTCTGAGCCATAATCAAAATGAAGCACATGACTATGAAAGTATGAAATTACATCAACAACTTCAGTGAAAATTCCCTTAATGGTAACTTTTATACTGCAGTATTCCAGTGCCAAACTGTTCTGATTTAAAGTACTTACCAAATCCCCATCATTGCTGCCAGTATAGGAATGCACAAATGCACTGGGGACACAGAAACCCATAATAACCTTTAAAAGGAAATTTAGCTACAGTATTATCTATGGAAGGAGTCCATTCTTTATTCTTCAAAGAGACAGTCAACTATTAATTCTCAGGATTAATTAATTCCTCCCCAGTTTGAGCAATAACATCTTAATGGAGTAAATACAGAAGGAATTAGAAGACCAATGTTCAACTACTATTTTTGTGTAATATCAAAAGTTACTCTTTCTTGAACAACTCTCCCATTGAGAAAACAGGAGTAAGTTTGTCACAGCTTTCACCTTCATAGGCTTTGAGACTCAAACAGTGTTTATTAGATGATATAAAAACCTCAGATAAAATATTACAAAAACCCTCAGATTACCTAGGTCAAGCAATTAGAAGACAAAATTCAGGCTAGTGTTCAGAAGATGGTATATCTTTATCTTTTCTTAGTCCTTTCTGAGTACTTTCAGTAGCAGGATACTGATCATATCTTTCTGTCTGTAAGTGAAATCCCTGAAACTTACCCCATTCAATATACTACAGATAGCGACAAGGAACTATCGTATGCTAAGGCACCAGAACTCATTGTTTCTGAGCATACACAAAGAACTTCAGTTAGCACTGTTACTGGTCTTTTGCCAGCTACTGGGCTGGCTGACAACAGAAAGCCAAAATCAGTTCCCTTCTTCAGTGATGCAACATACAGGTATGCTTACAGAGTAGATTACTGAATTTGCTGGGTCTTAACACACTATAAATTTTGATGTTCTGAAATATTAGAAACAGCTTGTATAAGCATCAGCTTTTCAACTTTTAGCTGTGTAAGGCATACACCTACACCTACTCCAAGATAGTGGTCTGATGTACCCTCTACAATTCATGTCAGAATTCTTCACACCTTAAGGCTGATGGGATGGAGACAACTCTGAAGTCCCCTATCCCATCTGCGGAGTAATCCTGAAAAATGGTGTTTGAAAACACCTACTTTATCTTTCAGTGGTTATGATTGGTGAGATGAAATTTATTTTTCTGTCATGCAGAACTCCCATCATTTGAGAACATGATGGCAGAAACTCTTCCATAAATAGCAACCCTAAACCCTAAATCAGAAAATCATCAGGAGAATGGACTGAAAAGGTTTATTGTACCCTCTGCTAGTTATTGCATTCTTTTCTTCAAAATCTGTGTTAAATCTTTCAAAAAATATCCTAGAGAGGAAATATTCCTTCTCTTCTACAAACATTATTGTTTCTGGGAATTAAAGATGCTGCTGGTCTTGATGAAGAAAGGCAGCTAATCTAAGGCAGCTCAGAAAGTCATTCCATATCTAGCTTTTTGAGATAAATTTGCAAAATAAAACAAACTGGAATCAAGCCAATATGGGGATAATAATTGTTCAACTTTGCAGAATACTGAAAAATGAGAAATATAAAGAAAAAGTCCTTTAATTACCTTCCATTTGGGGAAGGAGGGGGGGAATAAAAATCAGCTATGCCTCACTATTGCTTCACTGAGTTTATGATCCACTTACTTGATTTTACATTGTATTTTCATTACAAGTTACATTACAAGTTACGTGTTCATTAACACTGTAGAATGTAAGACAGAAAAGACAGGAGATCTTTGTACACAGTCATGGGCAAAACCACCAGATGGATGAGCACTGAAATCCTTTGTAAATGTGTCAATCTAAATAACAGTCATACAGTTTTCTCAAGCTGTTTAATATTTAAACCAATTAAAAAGTGCTAACATAGAAAAGAAGCTATTCTCACCAGAAAATATTTCTTGTCATTTTTCTTTAATATGTCTTTTTCTGTCTGCTGAATGAAACTGAAAATTAAACCCCAATATTTTAATAACGCACGCAAAAAAAAATCTAAGTTTATAAACTGACTTGTCTTCAGAAAGTTTGCAATAAGCCAATATTTCTTTCACTAAGTAAACTGCAATGGGAAATTTTCTCTTTGAGAATGGGATACAAGGTTTTCCGAAGAGAAGTTTACACACACAGCTAAGGAACAACTCACCTTTGGGGAAATAATGTCTACAGTCAACAGGGTCTCCTAGTGACAATGTAAGATTCTAAACCTCAAAGCCTTAAAGTCATCTGCAGTGGTTTTAGACAGATATAACTGTAATGTAATAATGTCGTAATACACTTTGCATTTTAAAATATTAATTCAGGCACAGCAGCTGTAATATCATTCACTCAGATTCAAGCAAGTGAAAAATAAGGCTCACAACCAGCTATCTGCAAAGGACCATGCAGACAGACTCAACAAGGCTCCTCACTTCTTGTCTGCCTCAGCATGTCATGTGCAAGTCGTCTGTTGTGTGCTGAAAAACAAAATGTGGGAGCAGTTGAGCAGCATGGGAATCTGCAGTTGCAGATGAGCAAAGCCAGGGATCCTGAGTGAAGTCAGTGAACAATGTTAGAAAAGAAGCCAAAAAGACTCGGTGTTTGACAGTACTGTCAAAGTGTGGGGTGTAGCTTGTTAGGGTAACTGGTAGACAGACTGTATATTTTTCTCTCCATATGAAGATAAATAGATCTGCATTTTCTTGGAGGTAAAAAAGACACTTTCTTGTAAATTAACTGAAAAATTACATAGCTCCCATTCAATGAACTTTTTATTCCTGTGCCAGAAAAACATATGGAGAAGCTCTCTAACAGGCCAGTTCAGTAAAAATAAATGAGACTATGAATAAGCAAGATTTGCAGGGTCACCTTTCTTCCCCAGCTAAAAAGGTAAAAGACTCCAATATCATATTATTCCTATTAATTCATATTTTGTCTGCATACTAAAATAATGATGAATCCACTGATTCTTTCACAAAAAGATATCAGCTAACTGGACATTCATTTAAACAAGTTCTGTCAAGACAATTGAAGAATTATAACTGGCAAGTTTATTTTTATCATGCAGTTGGCAAAGGCAGAAATTGTTTAGAGAAGTTGCAGGTTAGACAAACTGTTATTCCTAGTAAATGCTAAGGGAGTTTTGAAGTTCCTAGATATTATAAATACATAAGTAACTGTGGATCAGGAAGTTTTAATTAGCATTATACAGCCTCAACAACCAAGTGTTGAGGGTTGACACCTCACTGCTTTCTGCTTATTAAGTTAGTTATGACTTTTACTCTGCTTGCTAATTGCTTTCCATTTTACATAAGATTATAATTTTAAAAACACAGAAATCACTTAACACTGTTTAAAAGGTTTTTTGGTAGTTATTTGATCCAAGCACTAGTTACAGATATGTGTGACTTACCTTTCCATTACATTTAAGGTAACATTTTACTTTAGTTGAAATTGCCTAAAAGACAGTCTAACTTGAGCTGATATTACTTACAGCAAATTTTTATAATGTTACTTACAAGACAGTGCTATAATAAAAGTATTTCTTTTATCATCACAATTGCTTTAATTAAAATATGAGTCTCACCTATTTTTTTATATTTCCTGTACAGAGACCTTCACTTTATGCCTCATTTGCTTAACATTCTAAATCTTATTTGTCTTTTCAAACAGCTAACATATTACATGACAATTTGAGAAGGGTTCCCAATGAGCTTCTATAGCTTTACCTTGCAATTACAATCAAATTTTTTTATAGGCCTACAAAGAAAACAGGGCAAAAATGGGACACCCATCTGACCCAAGGGATATCCTACACCACATGGTGTCATGCTCAGCATGTAAAGCTGGGGGAAGAAAGAAGAGGGGACATCTGGAGTCCTGCCATCATAGAGATGGCTGTACACCTGCCTGACCATGGACAGTGGTGAATAAATTCCATTTTTCTTTTCTTCTATGCACAACTTTTGTTTCACATATTCAACTGTCTTTATTTCAACCCATAAGTTTTCTCACTTTCATGATCCTCTCTCTCATCCAGCTGAAGGAGAGTGAGAATGCTTAGTTGCCAGCTGGGGTTAAACCACGACACAGAGACATTATCATTGTGTGATTCCATTGTTTATCAAGGAAATTATATTGTGTATTACCTATAATTCATCTACAGTTGGTGAATTTTTATTCAAATTTATCTTGTTTAATTTTTTGCTTCTTCATGGCATTAATTTCAATAGCAGGCTTTGTCGTGTCTTCAGGCTGTGGTTAATTTGTGGCCATTTTGAGTTATCACAGACCTATAATCACCAACTTCAATTTGTTTTCCCCTGTCACTAAAGAATTGATTTATCATCTAGCTCCACATTTTTAAAATGTTATCAATTTATGCATAGATTCATTGGGTATTTGTGCATTCACTGATATTTGGTTTTAGTGGGGAGAAGACTGAGGAATTCTATATATGTAAAACAAATAAACACACTTAACAATCATTAGGGGTCATGTGGTCAAATGTTTATAAATATGTTTAAATGGGATCATATCAGCTAATTCATTGTTTAATGTATTTTTAGCTCACTACAGGTTCAGCTGGGCCAGTAGGACACCTATTAAAGTGTAGATTTATGTTCAGCCTTTACAATCTCTGCTAATTTTAAATATCTAAAACTTATGATGCCATAGTAAACTAGTTCTCTAATCCCCTTTGTAACTTCTGTAAAGAATTAGGAAATCTGAAAGGATAACTTCCCATTCAAAAGTAAAAAAATCACAGGTGATACGAATTACCCTAGAAGAGCTTCTTTCTGGTGTCTTACATAGGCTAACTGCCATATGGCTAAAGTTAGTGAAAATAAATTCTATCCCAAGCCACCTTGTCTATTTCAGAAGATAATCTTTCAGTCTTCCAGTGGCTCACACACAGCTGTAAGAAGAGTGTCAGATCAAGCCTTCAAGTTTAGGCAGCAGGAATTTAGAATTGATATAAAGTAGGCTGTATCCGTGACAAGAGGTTGAGTCTAATCATGACACTAATCATGAACCCACTACTAAATTCCTACCTCTTTCATCCACTGTCCTGGGTTATTTTTTTCCTTCCTAGTAGCTGGTGCAGTGCTGTGGTTTTGACTTTAGCATGAGAACAGTGCTGATAACACATGGATTTTTTTAGCTGTTGCTAAGTAATGCCTACTCCGATCAAGGACTTTTTCAGTCTCGTTCTCTGCCAGTGAAGAGAGACATGGGAAGCTGGGTGGAGGCAGAGACAGGACATCTGATTCAAACTAGCCAAAGGGGTATTCCATATCACAGCACGTCATGCCCAATATATAAACTGGGGGAGTTATCCAGAAGGCCCAGATTGATGCTCAGGTAGGGCTGGGAATCAGTCGGTGGATGGTGAGCAATTGTATTGTGCATCTCTTGTGTTTAGTATTTTCTTTTTCCCTTTTAGTTTTATATTCTCTCCCCTTGTTGTTTCCCTTATTGTTATTATTATTGGTGGTAGAAGTAGTAGTTTTGTATTATACCTTAGTTACTGGACTGTTCTTATCTCAACCCGTGGTATTAACATGTTTTCAGTTCTCCTCCCCATCCCTCTGGGAGCAAGAGGGGGTGGAGAAGGGAGGAGGCTGCATGGTTTTAAGTTACTGGCTGGGTTTAAACCACCTCATCCACCCAGGCAGAAAACAGCCAGACATGTGGATTGGAGTTTTCCATTGGCTCAAATGGGTGTATTCACACAGTTAAAGATAAGCAATTGCTTGAGTGCATCGCTGGATCAAGGCCAAAGTATTTTCCAGGTTTCCTGATGGCTTATTTATCTCCACCACGGCTTTGCTGAATGGACTTTTAGGTTTGGGAAAGAGAAGGTCACATTTCATTTCTTTTGACCCAACACAAATTCTGCGTCTTCTGAGAATAAGTCACTTGATGTAGCTATGTATCCTTCTTATTGTCCACTGCTCCTTTTTGACCTCCATTTCTGGTAGTATTAAAAGGCACTTTATTAAGGAATGCAGAGATGGAGTAATAAAACATGTTAATGACCTGATAAAACAGCCATTGAAATTAGTGCAACTTTCTTCATTGACTTCAATGGGGTTTCAATTAGTTTATAAAATGTTAAATTTAAGGAACAGAAGTAAAAGAGTTCTTTGATCAATAGACAAAAGATCAGAATGTCTATAATATAAAAATTCTCGTGAAAATAATGCCACAATAACTGTTTCCTTGTCTAAAATGAATTATTGTTAGCCTCTGTGATATAAACAATTACAATAATCAGCATGTACATACACAGATATACAAAACACACAAATGCATGTAGTAATTAAAAATTAAATTGCGATTCAACAGATGTTATGATATGTAAGTATTAATAACCTCATTAAAAAGTCTGATGAATAAAAAAGCTCTCCCTTTGTAATTACTCTCAGAAAGAAAGTATTGTTAATCTGCTGAGCAGCTGATGACACAGAAAATTATAAATAATAGAAACATTGCTCAAATTAATTCTAGATTAGAAGGACAAAATAGTTTGTATTTAATAATAGGAAGACCATTTTTAGCAGAGAATAGGCATGATGTTCTGTTGGAGATTTTTAATTATTAGACTCCTTTTCTCTCCCATGATCCTCAATTTTTAAAAAAGACGTAATCTCTCTAATAACAGGTCTAAATGAAGCTAGATGCTAGCCAGCAGCATCCCACAAATACAGCATTGTCTGAATATTAATGAAAGATCTCCTTTCAAAAAGTTTTGAAGCTGTGAAAAGCTAGTGGGAGACTTCAATATGTGCAGTAATATGAAAGACAATTGCTTGGACGATTTCAGGCAATAGAGTTTGTGGCATTCATATTCATTTGATATATATAATTAGCAAGTATTTTAATAGTTAAGCTAATTCTGGATGCAGACTCTTTTTCTCATTAGTCTGATCTGCTTCTCATAATTAAAGGCATAGCTACTGGAATAGAAACTTAAAAAGACCAGGCTACCATTTTTTTGCCATATTTGGCAAAGAAAATTCATCACTGCTGCATCATGCACTGCCTGCATACTCTGAATTTGGCACTTTCAGTAAGTTACAGTGATATCTGTGTACCCACCATCACCTTCCTATGTCTTTAAGTAACACAGTGAATCTGGCACATATTAAACATATTTTGTATATAAACTCTAGGCAATGGTATAAAATACAAATTTATCTTTGCCATCAATTATTGTCATTATTTCTGTTTAGTTATCAGTTCCTTGAAGAGTCAAACTGAGACAACTGCTTATATTAATCACAGCAAGAAATGCTAAGATATCCCATAGGAGAACTAATTTTTTACTTATTGGCTTTTTGTACAAGTTACATTGGCAAAATCATTTCACAAGTTTAATGGAGGACTCCAGCTTGTAAAATATATTGTTCAAGGTAGGTCCTATAGTGTAGTATTTAGAGAAATGGAACCAGCTAAATAATATGACAAAAATGCTGTGTTTATCCTTTTTATACCCTTAATATTTTTGTTTCATAGGAAATGTAATGTTATCATGTGGTCAAAAGATCAGGTTTTACTCACTGCAGCCCCTTCCAGTTAAGAGTTACAGTATGTTACAATTTGTAATTTCTAAGTCCCATCGTCAGTAGCTTAATTTATCTGTTGAATATTGAAATTGTGACATCATGAAGGGTGGAATCACATGTGTCCAAAACCAAGACACTATCAGTAAAGGGTTTAGAAAAAAAATTCCTAGATTTTAAAATAAAAGTCATCGTTCATAGTGGAAAATTTAAGTTAGCAACTAGCCATTGGAATTGTATCCAGCAGTTAGCTTTTATCTGAAAGATGTTTGGAGTTTTCTTGTGAAGAAATACACTTGTGGTGCAAATGTAAATTTGCTATCAAGAAAATCATAGAATAGTTAGGGTGGGAAAGGACCTTTAGGTCATCTAGTTCCAGCCCCCTGCCATGGGTAGGGACAACTTCACACTAAAACATGTCACCTAAGACTCCATTCAGCCTGGCCTTGAACACTGCCAGGGATGAAGCATTCACAGCCTCCTTGGGCAACCCATTCCAGTGCCTCACCACCCCCACAGGAAAGAACTGCTTCCTTATATCTAACTTAAACGTCCCCTGTTTAAGTTTGAACACGTAATAAAATAAAATACTGAAATTTATAGATCGTCACATTAATGTTAAAGTTTAACAATAAAAGTTGTTTTGAGGTCTAATTGACAGCATGTTTTATTTAGTGCTTGCATTAACTCTTTATGCTTTTAATTAAGTTTTGAATTAAAATGTGGCCATTCACCGTTGGTGAGCTGCACTGAATACTCACTAATCCTGGGCACTATGCTGTCTCACCTGAGGGGTTTGGCTTTAATCTACCACTGATTTAAAGTCCACTGATGTCTTTGAATATTTCTGTATAGGTAGGGGCAGAGATATACATGTTCATTCTTACCTTTGCATTGGTCTGCCACGAACAAGCCAGCTCACTAGCACATTACCATAGTAGCTACTGACGTCTTTAGCAAGGTATTAGTCTATTATTTGGACCACAGGTCCTCATTAGAGCACCTACATGTCTTCCCAGCTGTTTCCAAATTTTCTGCAGTAAATTCACAGTCTGTACAGTGCCTTGTGTTTGCCCTTTCTTACCCATGTAAACAAATGCTCTGTATCAGTGCTTTTCATAGCCCTGCTCTGCTCTACCATGCTGCTTTCTGCCTCAGTTTCCCAGCAGGACAGAGCTACCCTGGAAGGGAAGTGCTGACACTGTACCCATGTAGATGTGCTCAGTGACAACTGTGGCACTCACACAGTGATGAACTGGAAGTACAGTGCCAGAACTAGCTGCCAATGAGCAAAATGTCTGAGGAATACTCCTTCAAGGTAAGACTTTTCCTTTTGCCATTCGTGACCAATGTAAATGTATTTGGCAAAGCAAGACTTTTTCACATGACTTGAAAGAAAATACTGACATAGAAAATACTGGGTTTTCAGCATTTACAATAATATATTTTGAGCACCAGGCAGAAAAGCGCACCAAACACTTCAGATAAAGTTCATTATGCTGTAGAGTAAGTAATCACATGAACAAATAATGAAATATGGAAATATGGCTCTGGAGTCTATGGGAAAGAAAGCTGTTCTTGTGATAAAAAGGAATGAGCAGAATAGTACCACATTAAGATGCTCTTCCCATGCAGAAGTTATTTCACAAGAAAGTGAAAAGACTCTGCCAACAAGGCTTTCAAAATTTAAATAAATCTACTTGCGTTTGCTGCTCTAATTTAGCAGGTCAGTATTTCAAAGAAATCCTGGAGATAAGCAAGCTGGCAGGAAAATGAAGGAAGTAGTGGGGAGAAGAGTGAGAAAAGGGTTTGGGCCTGAATTACTCTTGGCGTATATAGGTTGTGAGTAACGTTAATAAAAATTACAGCTGCAACAATGATGACTCTCTGTTATAATACATTCTGTCAGAAGCCGCCTCTTCAGTGACCTCTAGTAATATGATTCTGCTGGTGGATACTTGAGAACTTGCTGAGGAAGCAAGTAATTGCAGCAGAAATGGCAAGCCATTCGTCATTCCCCAAACAGGAATCTGGCACTGAACTAAACATTCAAAAACTATAACATACATTGCGCAAAAATAAATAAGAAAACCTTTTTATTTTTTGTACATGAGAGGAACGCTTCCATTCCATAGGATATAAGGGTCGTGATAGCACATAACCACAGTCTTTGTCTAACAGATCACTGACTATTCTTTTGACTGTGTAAAATTGCCTTTTGTCCACAGGAAAACTGCTGAATGAAAAAAAAATGATTGGAAAAAGCATTGCCTTTAACATGCTGGAAGCAAGCACAGTAATTTATTGCTCATATCTTATGTTATACTTTCTTCAGCAATAATACTCTATATTTCATTTTCAGCCCACCTATAAAGGTACAAATGCAGCAATTATCTACAAACATTTGCTGCAGAAATGCAACATATAATTACAACAGCAGAAAAGCCACTAAATTTACAGTTCTTCTGGAGTGTGGTTTTATAATTTGAGTAACACTTCAAAAAGAAAGAAAGACAGATGCTTACCCTAGCCACTAATCCTGGAGAAAATGTTTTTCATCAGAGTAATATGTAGTAAAAAGTAACTAATCATTAACACTCTGACAGTCTAGATGCCAGAATCTGTAACTATAAATTTCCTGGGGTTTCTGCCTAATAGAAACTGTATTCATCATTTCAGTTGTTATGGAAGTACAGCAAAGTAGTGGAAGAAGCTGTGTTTATGTGTAAAAGAGAGTCAATTCCCTGCTGTGAACGGGCTGTTTCCTGCCTATTACAGTAAATACAATACCTAAGCATTGTTTAAAAACTTATTTTAATCTTCAAATTTTTGTACTGTTTCTTTTTCTTCTCCTCTCCTCCCCACAAAAACCTTAAGAAAAGAATCTTTTGTTCTAAATTAATGTGAGAAGTAAAACATCTGGAAAACATGTGCCATGGGTTAATAATTATTTGTATCCAATCCACTTCTTTCACATAAAGCTTGTATCTCTTTGTTGCACTGAAAGCATTCACCAAAATTTTGCACTTAGAACTAGAGAAAACACTCAAATGTAAGTGAAATGGCAGGTGAGTAGGTCCAATACTCTTGGTAAATGTCAATGATTTTTGTCTTCAAATTTACCTGGTATTTAAAAATATTTTAAAAAGCTGTTAAAAGTTAAGTTAAAAAAGATAATATTTTAAGTCCTTAAAATTTTCCATTAGATTTTGAAATGAGGATCCTTTCTCATGTATAATGTTAAACAATAAAGTAACAAAACCCACCATCTAATGATGTTTGCCACTGCTGTTATTTCCTGAGCCAACCAAAGTATGCCCGCCAGATAATGTGATCATAGACTTTTTTAAGTTTTGTCACTTTTTACCTTGCTGAAAAAACCAATAGCATTATTTTGGTGGGAGTATCTATATATAAATTAAGAATGTTAAAATAATTTTACTTCGATGTGCAGGGGAAACTTAACTAAGATCATGGAACCTTCCTAAATAGTCCTAAATAGTCCTAAATAGGCATTTAACACAATCAAATTTTTCAGGAGTCTGATCCAAAGTCTCTTATTCTGGCTTTAATATGCTATAATTCTTTGCTTAGCTCTTCATGATGAGTATTCAGACTACTACAACTGGAAACTATACCATATAATTAATTGTCAAGCATGGAATTCCACACTCATAAAGAAAAATACCAGTGAAAAGTGCAGTCAAGCATAATACTTAAAACTTTTCAATTACTTTTAGTTTTTCTGAGGAGCAAGAGATTCCAGCTTTCTCCTGGAAGTTTGTGTCTTTATTACCATTGCCATTATTACTCATATCTATTACTTCAGTCCCTAAGGACCACCACAAAAAAAAAACCAAAAAAAATAATAACAGAAGATTCACCCATTCAACTACGGAACTACTGAAGGCAGTGTAACAGCCCCAAGTATTGTATGTTCTCTCTAATGAATATGAACAAGACAGCTGCAGAAGTAAAATGCCAGAACAGGGTGCTAGCAGTCACATCACAACACTTGAGAGTTTGAAGTTTGTAATCCTTGGAAAAATAAACCGCAGGAAGTCTGGGGGAAGCGAAACAGAAGAAAATATGAAGGGAAACAGTGTGAAGTTAGTAAAACAAGAATGAAAAGGTAAGTGGGGCTGTCGTGGTTTAAACCATAAATCAGCCACGCAGTTTGTTCACTCACCTCCCCTTTTTCTCTTCCCTCTGCTCCTGGAGGGATGGGAAGGAGAAGTGAAAGAATGCAACTCCCACAGGTTGAGATAAGAACAGTTT
>JANRGW010023350.1:0-47627 GCA_024733675.1 Psilopsiagon aymara
GGCGGCGGCGCTGGGCCGCGCAGCCCAATCAGCAGAGGGAGCTCCCGGCGCCCGCCCGGCCCACGGCGCCTCCCCGGGGTCCCCCTGGGACGGAGCGCAGCGCCCCTCGCCGGGGCAATAAAAGCAGACCCGGCACCAAACCCCCGAGCAAACAGCGGGGCGGCCCCGGGTAGGCTTTCGGTTCTCCCTGTCCTGCAGGTGCGCGCCGCAGGGAGAGCGGGCAGCCCCGCGGCAGATGCTTCCTCAGCGTTAGTAGTTTCGGGTTTGCATCGCTTTCGGCATGCAGACACCCTCCTTTTCCCCTTCCAAAATAGCCTTGAGGGGTTAGTTCTGAGCAATACTTGTACAAAACGTGTGTGCCAACCATATTCAGAGCTCCAGGTTCATACAGGGAGATAAGCTTCTGGAAGTGACATAGCAAGGCTTTTTTAACACTGGATTTCAGCTGGCCTCCTGTTACTATCCATCCACAGAGGATACAGTTTTTAATAGCTGGTTTTGCAATGTGCAGTGATGAACTGGGCTTTTATCTCTTAGTCTTAATGCACTGGCATTTGAGCCTGCAGCTCACATGGCTGAAGTTATCCACCACGGCTTCTCCTCTTTTTCTAAGCTGTTTACTTTCTACATCAGTAATATATTTGCCATTGATGTGGAAAGTACACTGCCAGTCTTTACTTTCCTCCTATTTATTTCAAAACTATTGTTACAATTTCTAAACCTTTTTGCCAGCCAGGCAATCAGTGGAGGATAAGAAGCCACATTTACATCATTATTCTTCTGATGAATGCTCTTTGGTTTTGCCATGTGGACACAAACCCGGATGTAATCATCTTATAGACATTAAAAAAAAGGGGGGGAGGGGGAAAAAGCTCCAGCTGCAGAAAGGTGTACCCTGGGATGTGTGTCAGAGTTCAATGGGAACAGGGTGCTGGTCTGTTAATGCCCCAGCAGGATAAAATGGGGTCCACGGCCATGTTTACTGATGTGGTGGCTTTCTGCCCGCTCTCTGCCTCCTAGGTACTCTCTGAGTACTCTCCATGTCTCATCTACATGACATTATAATTCAAGTTCCTCTAGAGAGAAACTTTTTACAAGGGCCTGTGGTGGTAGGACAAAGGGAAACAGCTTCAAACAGAAAGAGGGTAGATTTAGATTATATATTAGGAACAAATTCTTCACTGAAAGATGCTGAGGCACTGGCATGCGTTGCCCAGGGAAGCTGTGGCTGCCCCATCCCTGGCAGTGTTCAAGGCCAGGTTGGACAGGGCTTTGAGTAACCTGGTCTGGTGGAAGGTGTCCCTGCCTGTGGCAGAGAGGTTGGAACTGGGTGAACTTTGAGGTGCCTTTCAGCCCATATCAGTCTATGATTCCATGATTTATTGTAGGGCCTGGCAGCAAAAAGCTAAAAAAAAAAAAAAAAAAATAATAAAAAAAAAAAGTGTTGTTTTTTTGGTTTTGATTTTGGTTTTTTTTTTTTTTTTTTTAATCTTCCCCACTAGGATAGCACTTTCAGCTCTTGCAGACTGGATTTCTCTTAGTGGTGGAAAGCTAGGCCAGTCCAAGCAGCTATCAGCTGGGATCTAATCCAGGAGACTTGAGACCAGGTCTGGGTCATTGTGTTTTCTTGATGTGGGGAGCTCACCTATTCTGTTGTCGATAACACTGCTCTAGTTGATGTAAAGCTTGTCCAATCCAGGGACCAGTGCCTGGGCAAGTTTTGGCCAGAGACCAGTAAAGGTTTTCAGTGTACTGCCACACTACAACCGGCAGGCTGGAGCGAGCTTTGCAGGATAGGAGCTCAACCTGGAGACTTCTATTTCTGAACCCCAGGGAAGAAGAGGAGGAAGAAGAGGAGAAATGCAGGCATCCCTTCCCATAGGGGCCATGGAAGGGGCACGCTGGGTGAGTGACCCTGCTGAAGGGGGTAACCAACCCTGCTGAAGCTGCTGTGGGCTCTGACTGTGATCTCCAGCAACCAAATCTGCTGTCCCAGACCACTGTGCTTTTAACAGAGCTAGGCTTTGGCTGTAAGGGGCAGGACGGATCCATGTGTTTCTGACAGGCATTCATCTACTAACAGGGACTTCAGAGGGAGCCCATGAAGGTGGCTTAAGACAGATGAAGTCAATTCCACCTCAAACCCACTCTCTGCCTGTCAGTCAGGTCCCTTCCAGCAGGGCTAATTTCATAGAATCATAGAATAGTTAGGGTTGGAAAGGACCTTAGGATCATCTAGTTCCAACCCCCCCACCATGGGCAGGGACACCTCCCACTAAACCATGTCACCTAGGGCTTTATCCAACCTGGCCTTGAACACTGCCAGGAATGGAGCATTCACGACTTCCTTGGGCAACCCATTCCAGTGCCTCACCACCCTCACAGTAAAGAATTTCTTCCTCATATCAAACCTGAAAATTTATATTCTCATTCCCTTGAAAATCCCATTTTATCCAGAATATGTAAAGTGGTCTCAGCATACATGAGAACCAGGCTCACTTTAGTTCCAGGGAAACGCTCCTCTTTTCTACTCATGACACTGCTGCTTCTGAGGATGTTTGTGTTACTGGTCCAGTTGTTATTGTCTTCCCCAATCAAAACATGGTGTTGAGCTTCTGATCTCATCTGTGGTGGTGTAAACCCAAAATGTCATTGTTCACGCCTGAGTATTCACTACTTGTTGAAGAGTAAGGGAACTTGGAAGAGACAGACTTCCCCTTTGTCATTTTCTTTGTGTTGGCTGGGATCTGCAGGGATTAGACACTCGAAAACATTCATCTGTGAGGCTGTGTTTCTCCCCTTATAATGTTTTCAGCTCCTCTCTCGTGCAACTCCAAGTCCTTCTGTCATGAGTTTAACTCACACATCTTCCAGCTTCTAGTCCTCCAGAAAACAATGGTCTCTTTTCTCTCTGTTCCTATGGCAGGAGTTTAATATCCATATGAAGACATGCCTGTAACTCCCTTCAACCTCTGTCTTTCTGCCATCAGCTTTGGCTTTTCTTACTTGGCTTTCTTAGCTATTTCAAACTTATGCAGTAGAGTGAAAGACTTGGCCTTTGCTTTGTTTCTTGTTCCTGTGTTTTGCGACAGGCTGTGACTTGGGATCTTTTTGGAAGTTCTTAAGACCACTGTGGGAATGCTTCCTGTTCTTTTCTGTACAAAAGTTAGTCAGATCATTGCAGGAACACTGCTTTGTGCTGGGTCATTTGAATGAATGTGGATTTATTTCCTCAGGCTGTGAAAGAAAATTGCTCACACATTTTTGTTAGAAAATCAACCCTTGTGGTTCATTTTTTGTAGCAAGTCTCATTAACTCTTAGGCATAAAAATGGCATTGGGAGGGAGTTATTAGTAAGTGCTTAGAATTGCTTCAATTGCAGTTGAAAGGGACCTACAGTGATCATCAAGTCCAACTGCCTGACCACTTTGGGGCTGGCCATCAGTTAAAGCATGCTGTTAAGGGTGTTGTCCAAATGGCTGTTAAACCCTGACAGGCTTGGGGCATTGACCACCTCTCTGGGAAGCCTGTTCCAGTGTTTCACCACCCTCTTGGTAAAGAAATGCTTCTTAATGTCCAGTCTAACCCTCCCCTGGCAGCGTTTTGAACCATTTCCACAAGTCCTGTAACTGGGTACCAGAGAGAAGAGATCAGCATCTCCCTCTCCACTTCCCCTCCTCAGCCATGTTGCCCTTCAGCCTCCTTCTCTCCAAGATAGACAAGCCTAAGAGGTCCTCAGCTGCTCCTCATAGGACATTTGTTCCATCCCTGTCACTAGCTTTGTTGCCCTCCCCTGGATGCATTCAAGGACTTTCATATTCTTCTTAAATGGGGGGGTTCTGAACTGCCCACAGTACTCAAGGTGAGCCTACACCAGTGCTGGACACAGTGGGACAATCACCCCTTTTGACCAGCTGGTGATGCTGTGTTCGATGCACCCCAGGGTGTGGTTTGCGCTCCCAGCTGCCAGGGCTCACTGCTGACTACTATTGAGCCTGCTGTCAGACAGCACCTCCAGATACCTGTCTGCAGGGTGCTCTCCAGCCACTCCTCTCCCAGTCCATACTTGTGCCTGGCATTAATGAGTCTGAGGTGCAGAGTCCAGCATTTCGACTTGCTAAATTTCATCCCACTGGTGATTGCCCAATGCTCCAGTCCATCAAGATCCCTCTGCGAGGCATCTTGTCCCTCAGGAGACTCAACAACACCTCCTAGTGTGGTATCATCAGCAAACTGGCTAATAGTGTGTTCAACTCCCCCATCCAGATCACTGATAAACATTGAACAGGACTGGCTCTAGAATTGAACCCTGAGGAATGCCTGAAGTGACCAGTTGCCAGCCAGATGTAGCCCCGTTCACTACAGTCTTTTGAGCTCTGCACTTCAACCAGTCTGTCACCCATCACACTGTGAGCCCGCTCACCCCACAGCTGGACAACAACTTGTCCAGAAGGATGCTTGTACCAAAAGTCTTACTAAAATCCAGAAAAACTACACCCACCAACTTCCCTTCACCCACTAGGTGGGTGACCTTATTGTAGAAGGGTATTGTATTAGTTAAACAGGACTTTCCCTTTGTGAATCCTTGTTGACTGTGCCTGATGATTACATTGTTATTTAAATGCCTTTCAGTAAGCCCCAGTATAACCTTCTCTGTAAATTTTCCAGGAACTGAGGTTAGACTAACAGGTCTGTAGTTTCCCTTGTCTTTCCTCACACCTTTCTTGTAAATTGGAATAATAGTGGCTAGCTTCCACTCAGCAGGTACCTCCCCAGCTTCCCAGGATTTTTGAACTACATATATTTTACAAATCAGAATTGACTGTTATTCTGTGGTCAGATTTTCGTAATGTACAATAGATTATTGTATTGCTAAGTACAGAAGAGTCCTTCAGAAACGGTTTTGCTCTCCAGTCCGGAATACAGGATATTATTTTAGCTCTTGCAGGATGAAAAATCACAGGCAATCGTTATTGCCTCATAAGTTAAACACCGGATGACAACAGCATTTGTTCTGCAGCCAGGATAAGCAGGCTAGGGTCGTCATGCCTTTGTTCCGCAGTAACTTTTCTTGTAATTTTACCATGCATAGGTTGGGCAACTTGGGACTGTTTCATGGCTCTGCCGTCTTATGATTTCCAGGGTGCATAGAGCGCTGGTGTAGAACTAAAAAACCCCAACTTTATCTCTCTAAGCCTGAAAGACAACTTCCTTGTTTGCTAGGGTTTCCCTGAGGATATGAATGCTGAAAAGCTAAGGCAGACATGCAGGGAATATAGGTAGGTTTGTGAGAGTGTCATCACCCAGGCAAGGTCAGGTCCACTGCCAGTGATAGATCTGGGGGATACACCTCAATATGCGTTAGAGGAGATTGACACAACCATAAAAATGAGGAGGCTTCTGCATTGTGCAGAACAAGTGCCACCTAAAAAGTGAGCAGCCAGATCCTCTAAAGGAGAGCAGACACAGAATGTTTCTGTGTCGTCTAAAAAAAATCCATCGGAGTGGGAACATCAGTTAATAATCACCAGTCCTTGCTGGTGGGGTCACCACTGCTGTTTTTCTTAAGCTATCAGAAATGAGTTACATCGAATTACTGCACATCTTTTGTGAACTGCCAGGATAAGAATGATTTTGAGGCATGCAGTTCATATATTACGTAACAAAAGTAAAAAATTAATAGGAAGTGACAACCCAAAACATTTTAAAGGAATGAAAAATTGCATTCCACAAGCCAATAAACTTTCCCCTCTCCCATTCTGTGCGGCATGTTCGGACATTGCAGACTTTGTTTCTTGACACTGAGATTAATGCAGTGTTTCTTTCTTCTTTTTGTTTTCTTTCAGCTCAGCTTAATTTTGTTGAAAAAAGCTGGTGTTTTTCCTGAAAGTTTGCAATACAATGCTTTAAAAATAGATATAACCTGTTTAACAAACTGAGCAGGAAATGCGAAAGAGTGCATCTCCTACTTTACTGGAGGTGCATTCCTCCTGGCCAGCAGCACAGGTGCAGCTCTTGAGCTTCAAAAGTTGCCTCCAGATCAATTTAAGCTCTAGTGAATGCAGGTAGGTTGCAGTGGAAAGGAGAGAAGCTTTCAGACTTCTCTTTAGAATGTTTTGCCCCATGTAATGTGATTTAGACAGTGTTTGCATAATAAAATAATACTGTATCTAATGGAATTTGAAAGGATTTAGTCAAGGTGGGAGGCAGATGAGCAAATGTCTTTCCAAAGCAGCCAGAGTTCAGAAGCAGTCCTTGCAGTGAGCCGTAAAGATGCAGAGGTTGAATCCTGACTGGTGTCTGAGCTGCAGGCCAGGGCTGAGACCTTGGTATTCCCAGAGTGGGAATGCTTTCCCATCAAGTGCATCCTCTGCCCTTGTGTGCCAGAGTTGGTCTCTGCCATTTCCTGAGTACTTGGTGGATGCGGGCACAAGGAGTCTGTCATCTTTTGCAGGTATTGGGATAGTTCCCAGTCAGAAGATTTGGACAAGCCTGAGCCAACCCTCTGGGAGGAGCACAGCAGGACAAGGGGCATGAACTGGGACATGGAAAATTCCCAGTAGGTATTAGGAAAAAAAATTTTTACCATGAGGATCATGGTAAACAATGAGGTCAAGCAGTGGAGCGAGCTGCTCAGAGAGGCTGTGGGATCTCTCTCCTTGAAGATGTTCAAGACTTAACTGAACATGGCCCATCTGATTAGACATGTTTTGGACTAGATGACCTGTGGAGATCCCTCCTAACCTGAATTATTCTATTACCATATGATTTTGTTACCTCACTGAATCAAATAGAGTGACTAGCATTGGAAAAATTTCCCTATGTGTAGATAACTGGAAAAGTAGGTATATGTATGACTGATATGAACTGTAATACCCATATATGTGAAAAGAAGATTTCAGTGTATGGCTTAAATAACAAGGCAGCAGGGACCACATGCAGTCGTATTCTGCGCATAGCATGGTATGTAATCATTAGTGCACTAGTGCGTCACTTAGAGGTATAATAAGCACTGCAGTATCTCTATCTGCAAGGAAGCTCTTCCCCGTGCCCTCCTCTGGTTCCTCACCCCAGTTCCCACAGTGGCCCCTTATTTACTCAGAGAAGGGTTGTGTTGTAAAGAAGGTGGTGTGGCTTACCGTCTCTGGCCCCACTGTTTATCAGACACCAATTGTCCTGGCTGGTGGCATAGAAAGATTTTGTTTAACTGAGAGCATGAAAACCACAACCTGGAGCAAAGCAGCTCCTGTAGCGTGACTTAATTTGAGAGCAAACGGCCTAGGATCAAAAAAGGTCATGGTGACAAAGAGGAGTTAAAAGCTGACTTAGATCAACATTCTCAAGCAGCTCAGAAACAAAGGGAATAAGGAAATAATACTGTGTGGCTTTTTTGATAGATATAGATTTTAAAAAATTGATAAACAGGTTGAAATTAATGTACATTTGATCCATCAGCAACACTAATGGGTCCTACTGGTTTGATTTGGTTTCTGAAGTGAGGGGTGTACTTGAAGTGATAGCCAGGCTGATTTGAGAGAAGTCAGTGAAAAGAGGGACTGCCTGCAGGCATAGAAGCTCTTTGATAAAGAGGACAGATTTAAAATGAGATTAAACCTGCTCACAAATAAAACTGACAGCAATGAGATCTAGGGATTAAAAAACACCTTAAAAAATATAGATGCTAATGGGACCGTGCATATGCTGGGGACCATAGTTAGGTTCCCCCTGTGTTCCCATCCTGTGAGAGCACTGCCTTGTCAAAAGTCAGATCAATCCAACATACTTATAAGGTTGTTGGTTGCATACCAAACAGTTCTTTGGTTCATTTTGTGTGCAGTTTGTGTGCAGCACGGGGGCTTCCTATTCCTCAGTGCAATGTTGTGTCTCCACACTCTCAAGAAAAGTATTCTCACTGTCTACTGCACATAGTTAATGAAGCAGTACATTACCTAGCTTATTTTTGCTGGGTCACAGTTCAGAGTAGCCAACAAGACGTACACCAAGAACAGGACACAATGTGCTCTGCCTTGTATGTTAATGCTTTCATGTTCCCATACTGAAAATATTTCTCTTGCATTACATTGCAGTAGCTCTACATTGCCATTGCCCTTCTATAAAGAAATAAAGCATTTTCCCCAGGTAATAGAGATTCAGTTATGCACTGCGTTTCTCCGTTTTCCTCTTTGTTCAAATGTCTTTTCTCAGCTATTTATTTCAGTGGCTGCTTTATATCATAGAATCATTTAGGTTGGAAAAGACACTGAGGATCATTGAGTACAACCATTAGCCTAGCACTGGCCAAGTCCACCGCTAAACCATGTCCCGAAGTGCCACATATATATGTCTTTTAAATACTTCCAGGGATGGGGACTCCATCTCTTCCTTGGGCAGTGCTTCACAACCCTTTCGGAGAAGACATTTTTCCTAATATCCTCTGAACCTCCCCTGGTGCAACTTGAGGCTGTTCCCTCCCATCCTATCACTTGTTACTTGGGAAAAGAAACGTACACTGACCTTGCTACAGCCTCCTTTTGGTAGTTGCAAGGAGCGATAAGGCCCCGTTCTAGCTTTTGAATTCATTTTAGCTACAAGCCAGCTGAAGAAAGCAGAATCACTTTTGAGAATTTAGTGTTGAAACGATGTCTATTTTCATGACAGAAATGCATTTCAACTTTGAGAAAAGGAGAAATTCTTGGAGCTTTTGACTTGTGTCTGGAGCAGTGAATGACGCCTCATGTATATGGTCATCAGTTGTGATTTTGGTGGTAAGGCTTTTATTTTTGAATATTTAAATATTGCCTTGCATATTTTTTCAGTAAGCAAAATTGTAAAGTAGGAGAACATGGGATAATGAAGCAATCTCTTTGGTTTGTGACAGCTCTGGAGAAAATGTGTTTTCTTTCCTAGTGTTTGGTGTAGTTATCTTATGTGCTGTGTCTAGAGAGGAGTCAAAAAACTTCCAACAGCAAATTCCTCAATTTCTGAAGTCTCCATCTGACAAAGTGGTGGCTTTTGATTCTGAGTTGCTTGGCAAATACCAACAAAATACAAATGCCAGTGAATGCCAAAGAGTGAGATTGGAGACACTAGTGCTTATTGTAGTGACTACTCTTTGTTTTTCTACAGGATAGTGCGCTGTTGACAAAAATGACTTTTGGTGATGTCTGAGGATTAAGAGTTTATTTGGAAAGATGGCCTAGAGCGTGTTTTTTTTAATGTGGTATTCTGTAAGTGTTAACTTTGTTATGCACATATGGGAAAAACCTGATTTGGTAAGAGTGCAGGATGGGAGTTTGGCAAGAGAAGGTAGGATGCAGTTAGTACATAATCTGGTACGCGAGAGCTACAGGTTTGCTTCATCCTTTTAAGAACCTGACACGAGTGTTAAAATTCAGCTGGGGGAAGTGTCTGTGTTATTGCTGAATATTCTGCTACTGCAAAATACTGTACTTCAGTATGAAATGCAAAACATAATCATGCATGAAATTCAGTTCCCAGTCATAAATAATGCACACACACACACACCCTTTCTAGTCCCTGTGAAATACAGGGAATGTATAGGAATATAGGAAAATGTGCAGACTTCTGAGGTGAATGTTATTGCCTATGAAGGAAACCTAGAGGAACTGCCCTGGCAAAGGCATCAGCTGATAGATACCTGTGCACAGGCTGGTCAGTGGCACTAGCGCCTTGCAGAGCTGTGGTCCTGTGCCAGCCATTGTCCTTGTCAGGCACTTTCCGGTGACACGTCACATGCCCTGAGCTGTGAAAATATTGATTCTGGGATCACATACCTGAACCTGTTTCAGTTTTTCCTCCCATCCCAAACAGGAGCTAAGTGCAAGCTGAGATCCTCATCAAGCCAGTGCAATGCTCTGGAGGTTGCTCCAAGCCCTTTTGCTGTCTATACTTTGCAGGAGGTTTTACCCACCTCTGCCACAATTGATTTCCAGCTCTGGCAGCACAAGCCCCAGCACTGGACACCTCTGCTGGCTGAAGTTTGCCTAAGGGTGACACAAGATGCAAGTCCCTCTCTCCTGCCTGTGGTCTCTCTCTGCAGAACCCCATAGCAGCTCTGTTTCACGCCACTGCTTCTGTGGGGATGCTGGCTGAGTGTCACCAGTCTCAGGAAGGTGTTACACCCCAGCTCTACATAGGATAACCAGAGAAATGAAAGAAATTATGGTTTTTGATTATTTAGTTTAAGGTATAGATAAGAAAAAAACATATTTAAAATAAAGGGAAAGTGAAATCCTTCCCCATGTTCAACAAAAGTTATTTCTCATATTTTTCTAGCAAGCCTCACTCCTGGAGACTGTCTGAGCACCCCATTCTTGACCATTCCACCAGCACAATATCATCCTGGGCTCCTCCAGGCCTCCCACCCAACCATACACATTGTCTGCCTGCTGTCATCCTGATGAGTCACAGCATGAGTGCCTCAGCAAATGGGCATCCTCGAGTTTTGAGCTCTCATCTCTCTGGCCCTCTCATGTCTCCAACAGTGGCTCACATGGGCGTGTGTCTTGTGCACGCAGAAACTGCCCAGTCGCCTGGCGAGCTTTACAGGCACTGGTGTGTTTCTTGGCTTTTGGCAGGGACCAGCATCATCATTGGATGCATGCCTCGTGGTTCACAGGCTCTTTGCCCAACTGCATTTCAGTGATTAACCTGCTGCCTCCTTCTGCCAGCTCAGAGGTTTCTACAACCACACCAGAGAAGACATGAAAGTTAAAGATTTGCTTGAACTCTCTGAGACTGGTAATGAAGCACTAAGGGTGGGCATCCCTCTAGATATCTACCAAGTAGATATCTAGCTGTAAATGAAGCCTGTTACAGCCATGTTGCAGACCTTGCTCTCCAAACAAGGCTTGGAGAAGCCAAGGGGCAGTGTTTTCCAAGGCAGGACTGTAAGAGATCACTCTCCTGTTTGTGCTGCCCCTGAACCCAACCCCTCTTCTGCAACAGTTCTCAGCACACTGCTATCTGTTGGCTTGTAGGAATTGCCTCTGCTGAATTTTTCAGGCGTGGAGTAAGTTGTTCCCTTCTCATTGTTAAAGAGTCATGGTTAATTTCTAATGAGACGTGCCTTTGAACTTCTGAACTTCAAACTCAGCAGAGAAAGCCCTCCCTTGAATATATCAAAGCCTGTAGCTGTGATTAGGGGAATGATTCATGTCACATACTCATCATGATGAGAAATTATCCCAAGTCCTTTATGTGGCACATGCATCATTGAATGTATTAATATACATTAGTAAATAAAAGAAAGCCATAAGACTGAGATGCACATCCCTAAAAGCAGCATTTTCTCTGCAGGTTGTCAAACAGACTGAAATACCAATCACTGACCTTTCACAACAAAAATTTCTCACATCTTAGAACAAAGCAAGCAAGCCCACTCATATGTACATATATATATTTGTATATATTGAAAGATTGTGATGCAAAGACTTTCTTATATCCTTGCCTTATGTCTTGGAATAGGAAAGAAAGATCAGGATCTTTATTTCAGAAAGATCTATTCTTTATCCAAACTGCTATTACTGCTATATAGGAGCAAAATTTTTAGCCAACAACTCCACCAACCACAGTTTGATCTTTTCTTAACAAAATTAAACACATATACAGCTCAATAAGTAAGCATTACCAGAACAAACTGATGAAACCAATTCAAAAATAGCAAGACAGAAAGGAAAAGTAGAGTAAATAGAGGAGACTAAAGTACCCAGACCTCCCTTAGCAGACAAAAATGTTCTTTTCCTTCTCCTTACAGAAATCTATGACTGGAGACTACAGTCATAGATATTTGATCACAGTGCTTCTCTTTACTCACAGAATTTCTTCTGCGTTATAGATATTCCTACATACTACTGTCCACCACTTGAATATCTCTAGGATTTTTCATTACTAGAAGTGGGATGGGCATGTAATAGCACAAGCAGTTCACTAGCCTTAACAGGAATTATCTACATTTGCTTGCAAAGCAGAGAGGTACTCTGTAGTTTTCCCTTAAGACTCCCTGGACTAAAAATGCCCACTAGGACAGTAATTTCATTAGGATTTTAATCCTTTTATTTATTTGTTCTTTTTATTTTTATTTCCACACTCTTTGTGTTCTTGCTATTTTCGAACATGCTTTAGTGTGTTTAATCCATTGGAGAATATTTCCCAAATGAGCCAGTTGTGAAGTGCGGATCACTGTCATGATCAGCTCATTTCAAACAGCGGGTTATGATGAAGTATCGTATTCTGGCTTGGTTTGTTTGTTTAACAGTTGGGATTTTCGTAATGGGGATGTAAGGAGTAACATCCATTTGCTTGCAACAGTGCTGCAGTAGCCTTGAATGGAGAGGTATGTCTGAGGTTTTTTCCTGTTGATTTCCAGCATTTGATGCCAATTTTACTTTCTTATAGCAGCAGTCATGCCTGGCTACATAAGCTATCTCATACCCTACCTGATACTCTGGTGGGCAATTAGGATAGAGTTCAGTATTTCTTTGGGCATGCTTTGTACCATTGCAATGCATTATTTTTCACTCTGGAGTCCATTGTCTTCAGTGTCTTTAGCCCTACTGTCCCAGTACATTTGCAAGCGTGGAGTACCCACAACTTTGACAGTGGCCCTGAATAATCACTCCCTTGTGCGTGTAGTTTTGATGTAAATTGTACTCATCAGTAGAGTTTGCCAGATTTTCTGTTGAAAGGATGAAGTTGACAGCTCATGTAAGCTTGCTGTAGTCCTGCTCTGCCTGGTGTCTTCCTTCACAACAGGCAGCTGTTGGTTTGTACAATTATTTCTGCCCTGTGCATCCAGAAACTTACAGTCTTCTTTGAATGATGTCTGCTCATGACCAAATCACTAAATAATTCACTTCCAAAACCAATTGCCAGTGGTTCCTTCTCTGTTATGAGCCTGATTCTGGTGGGTTTAGTATTATTTTGGAAGTGGTGAAGGATAAACACCATAAGAGGCAAGTCAGTGAGGGATTTACTTTGTTGTTATGTTAATATCAGAGTATTTTAATGTAGGTATGAAGCAGATAAATACACATGCTGTTTCTCCAGCTTCCAAACCCTTTCCTGATGCCCACTTCAGGAAGGATCTCTAAATTGTGACGGTGAGGGCTGACCTTGCCTTATGTATTAGCATGCTCATGAATTTCAATTAGATTTACTTTTGTTGTTTCATAAACTAAGACAAGACTACGATATAATTATTAGCTATTCCTGTTTGCTAGGAGTAAGGGTGAGGTTAAAATGTGTTTGTGCCTGGAAAGCAGTCATTGAATGGAAAACTCCAGAGATGTAAGTTTCCCCACCTTTGTAAGCTGGGATGACAGGAGGGCACACTGTATAACCCCCTCATTTGGCTGGACCACAGCTAGAAATGTGACTCTTGCTCTGCACCTGAGTATGCAGAGACACATTAACAGAAGTGGTTTTGTGTGATGATTGCTGTATATATCCTTAAGGGGCAAGGTTACATCTTTGAGCTGAAAGAAGATCTTTGTAAATACATAAATCACTGAAGGACTGTGTTTGAAGATTGTATCATATCCAGTGGAGGTGATACAATCTACACCACATGTGCTTCTCTGAAATGAGTCATTATTTTGAATAATGGTCAATGCTTGCTCATTTTCATGTGAAGTTATGAGGAAGGCTTAGCAGGAAAGACTTACTTCAAGCTTTAAACCACTCCTCAAGATCCACTGCTCTGGGAAGTTTAAAGAACACTCACAAAGGCCGTGTGAAATGGTAACAAGGATTGATGACACATGAATTAACGTAGCTATTGATCTTTGTGACAACTAGCATAAGTAACGGTGTGGTCTAACCACAGTGACATTCCTCTTCCTCTCCCTTTCCTTGCCAGCCATTCTCATCATGACTTCTTTAGCTCTGCAAGGGGCCCTTCATCCTCATCTCTATTGCAACATTGATAACAGCCAAAAAAAGAAGTAATTGGATTTTTCCATAAGTTAGTTAACTTAAGTTTGCAATGAATATGATGCCATATTCGTATGATGCTAAACTGGAGTTTGGCAATAAGCATAGTATAGGTAAGCCTGTCTAGGTAACCTTGTCCCACACTGTCACTGTGGAGCATTACCTGGCAAATGCAAGAAGCAGGATGCTCTCCAACTTAGATATCCAAAATGCAGATGTCCACATCTGAGCTATTCATTGGAGCTCCAGGCAGTATAGTCAAAGGAGTATGCAGAGCTACTCAGCTGGTCAAACTTAGGGTGAAATGGGATGAATTGTATCCCTGAATCACCTGTTCCATTTTACTGAAGTAAAAGGAACCAAGATGGACAGATTTATATGTAGTTATCTATATTACAAATGTCATAGGATGGGATTTTTACTATGTTTAATGTCAAATCCCCTATTTACAAATGGAGATAGAAACAGTCTGAAAAAGTTTTGTCATTCACAAATACAGACTGGAGATAAATTTTGCACTCTCTTCTGGAAGAAATATTTGACACATTGATATCATTCATATATATATATAAAGAAGTTTGTACAGTGAAATTCTGTCCTATTTTCTTAGAGCAGACTTGTCACAACAAACAACTTGGTAGATGCTGACTATTCCTTCAGTTCTAATCACTTGCAATTATCAGTACATATGGCTCCCCAATCTGTCTGCTGATGAAGTTAATAACCAGACAGTGGTCTCTTGCGAAATGCCTTCCACGTGAATACACCAGAGCTCAATGAAAACAAAGATTATTATTAATTTTTTTAAGTCTACTGGTATCTGTTCACCCAAAACATCCAGAGCAAAAAACACCCCAGATCTGACTATGAACTCAGCTGCTGCAGTTGTACAGCAACATTACGCAATTAGCGTCCACAGTGTTTAGATTTATGCAGCTCAGAGTTCTTAATCAGATCCTATGTCCAGTCACAGGAAAGCAAACAGCAATTATTTTTTCACTTGTAAGAAGAAATGGCACTTCTCAGTGCCGTATCGTACACCTTATCACCGTGAACAAGCTGAAATGTGGCAGATGGATAATGCAAGTAAAAGAAATGGTTGACCTAGTGAGTCTGACCTTGGAAGAACGGTAATTTCACCTATCAAAAAAGAGTGCTACCAGTTCACCCACTTATGTGGGAGGTTCATTGTCGAAAATTGAAACACATATGAAAAAAGGGAACGAGAAGAATATGGACAACTTTCCAGGCAGAATCTGCACATTCCTATCTCTGAGTGCTTTCATCCAGTTCAAGCTGAATGACACCTCTTCCAGACTTCTCATTTAAGCAGGGTAAATTACAATGGAGCAGGCAATTACTACAGTCCCCAGTCTGTACGGTCTCAGCAGAAGTGTTTGCAAGGTATCTGCTTTCTGCTGATACCATGTGGTTCCATGCTGGAAACATGTGATCACTCAGAAGCTTGCTGCATGCTGGCAAAGTATCAGCAAGTGAATAGCAAATAAACACTTACATCAACAGATGGATTTACTATGTTAAAATTGCAAGGATCATAAACTACTCTTTGTATTGCTGACAGACCAATGATGTGTGTTAAGCCTGATCATAACATCTTTGGCAGAGTCTTAGCCAATGGTCTGAAAAGGGTCACTGGAATAGTCAATCCCCTCAAGTCATTTTGAGCTTCAGAAAGAAAAGAAGGTTTGCCAGAAAGAAGAAATGAGATCTGTTTTGTGAAATCAGCTGTCCTTCAAGACAGTTCTCTTTTCCAGCCTGGACAAGACAGAATCAAGTCAGATACCAGCCTGACTATAAGGTCTGCTTTGCTGAGTTGTTCGCTGTTAGCTTTGCTAACTGTCCTTGGAAAGTGAGGACCAGTGGGGCAGTATATGGATTTGCAAAGACGTGGACCCACCTCCTTTTCTGGGGGAAAGGAGTAACACTGGAATGTGTATGAAAATTTCGTGACAGTCCTTTTGCCATCCCATAAAGAACAGACTGGGTCTGAAGCTGTTCTTACCCACAACTGCACAAACATGGCTGGTTAGAAACGCATGTATTTTTCATCAGTAAAGGTCTGGGGTCCTACTGTGCAGCTTCTGCTCAGTTCTGGACAATGGAGTAACCACCCGCACTCCCTGTGTGGTGGGCAGCATCACACAGGGCTAGCAGAGCCCCAGCAGCCCCTGCTATGCCCTGAACTGTCATCTGAGCCCCTGAAGTGGAGACCTTGCATCTCTGGCCAAGCTCTTTGCCCAGGGAGACTTGTCTGCCCTCCACTTCTAGCCTTGCTTGTGCAGATTGGTAGTGGCTCCCACCTTCTGCAGTCGTGAATGGCAGTTTGGTTTTCCGGCACTGCACCTGATCTTGAACCTGAACATATTTTGCTACCAGGACCTCGCAGCAACAGGGCACCTAGGCTTTCCAAGGATGGGAAAAATCTGTCCTTTGGGAACTAGATTTCCTGTGAGTGCCCAAACTCAGCACTGTGATGGAGGAATAGGTCTGTTCAGACTTCCATACTCCCTAAGAGCAATGTGAGAGAGAACATGGGTGTGCAGCGGCTGCAACAGGAGTTTTCCTGCAAGCCAGCCATACTCTGAACAGTACTTTGTAATGAACTTAATTGCTAACCTGTTTATCTCCTTTTCTGCTGGACTGAGCTATGGCTACAGGGATGCTTTTTTGCTGGACTGAGCTATTCCTACAGGGATGCTTTGGCTTTACAAGAGAGAAAATCTGACTGGGTTTATACAGCTCCTTTCTATTAACAACTTCTTGGTAGAAGCTTATATCTTTTCACATTTTAACACCTCTTTGTGCCCTCAAAGAACATAATGTTTTCTGTAAATGGTACTCAAGTGTATTCAGCATATCTCATTTTACTGTATATTGTTCTCTGTTCTCACAGGAGCCTCTCACAGAAGTTTGGACTCTACAGATACTCTGGACACAGTTCTTGCAAAACTGGTTATGTCTAATGTTTTGTAGCTGTTCCAAAACACCTTTGGCAATATCTGCTCTCTCACCTATTTTAACAATTTCTCATTTATTAAGTTTGAATGTTCTGTGGCTTGAATGGGCTTTATATTTTGGGGCTGACCTTTGAAAGTGCAAGGCATGTGGCAGTACTCTTGCTAAGAGCAGAAGTTAAGCAGAAGAATGCAGGGTGAGCTGCATGGATGCATAAAGCAAAGATGAGCAGTCTTAAGTACTGAAACTGGATTCAGGATCAGCTTGAAGAACAAAGGAGATGCACCCTCATAAAACGTGGCTCACGATGCAAATCTATCATCCCAAAGTATCTGAATCACCAAGGTGGCTTAATTTTGAATTTGTTCTGCCTGCTTTGAAGAAGGTAAAGTCTGCAGAAGATTTCCCTGCAGTGCCTTTGTGACTGATACCTTCACCAGCTTCTCAGTAGCAGTGGCTTTTCTATCGACTGATGTGAGCTGTGGAGTCAGCTGGGCTGGCAGCTGTAAACACTGCATTCATGCACAGCTTTGGAACTTCCTAAAGGCCTAAGAATTAAGGGCTGTCTTTGCTTACCTAAAGGCACTCCTGGGGACAGTGCTCTCAGACCAAGTTTGAAGAGTAGCTTATATCTACCCACTAGCTATTGCTAAAGGAAATTGCCCAGGATCTCATTGTACATCGTCTGGTTTGGATCTCTTCCAGATTGTAAGTGATAGCTCTGAGACATAGTGATGAATTTTAAGGTAGGGTTTTTTCATTGTTTTTGAACAATGAAACTGAACTTAAGGTTTTTTGCATTCCCATATAGCATGTCAGCTCATGTGGGAGAAGGTGTTGCCTATTGGTAAAGCCGATCTGTGGAGCCTGCCATCCTCAGAATTGCATCCCCATCTATGTTTTGGTCAAATTAAATAAGTATCTCCAAAACAGATCCTGGGAGTGAATTTGAATTAAATGACATAATGTGGACAGTGATGGGAAGGATGATGAAAGGCTTGGTGAAGACAGGGGCAATGCAGGTGACTGCACTTGGAGAAGCTGGTCTTTGAGAACAGGACCACAAGCAGCTGGGAGTCACCTGGAGTCGCAGCTGGAAGGGGCTAAAAGACTAGTAAAGAGCCCTTCTGATTCTGCTTACAGTGGGATTGGTGAGGCTCAGCTAGCTTCAGCAAAAAGAGTTACCCCAAATTTGTCATGTAGATTTTTGTAGTTTACAGAGAGAGAAAGAGTCCCAAAAGTCAATTCCTCTCCTGGTTAGGGCAATTACAGCAGACAAAACAACTAAGGAGCAAAGCAGGTACATAAGTATAGGTGGCTAGTGCCATTTTAATTGCCCTAAGGTATACTGTTGACTGTTGGACGTGGGCTCCTCCTCATGTTTGTGAGATCTGTGGAAAGTCTCAGATACTTTAAGGGCTTTTAAGTTGGCCTATGTTAAAAATCTCAGTTTCTCCCTTCTAAGTTGGATGAGCCCTCCTCTCAGGCCCTGCTTCATTCTGTTTAATTCAGGAGTGAACTGCCCTGTGATCCTCCAGCAGAAAGGACTGGAGAGAGGTACTCAATTTACCTAAAATTTGATCCCCTTTCCTCTGGAGAAGTCTATACAGGGCTGAAGCTGAACATAAATACCGATTGACAAAGTTCATTACTCAGATTACAAGTATACTTAGAGATTATCCAATTTCTCACGGTCTGCCCAAACAGCAAAAAGGTAAACTTTAAACACCCTGCATGCCACTCCAGCTTGGGTTTCTCTTTACCCTCTAGGTGCATTGGAAGACCAACACCTCAGTTAAAGATCTCAATTTCATGGCATATCTGAGTCTCGCAGGTGAAGGAGCAATTCACCTTTTGAGATAACACACAGTCTGCCCAAACTCTGCTACACCAGAAAGCTCCTTACCTGGGATCACACAAAACTAGCAATACTGCAGCTGTGCCTGAGAGGTCAAGCACCCCAGGGTGTTTGGAGAGAACCACTTAACTCCACTGAGCACAGGGCTGGAAGAAAGGATGGCCAGGCGTCGGTTTCTGGCTGGGACAAGCCGCTTCACTTGTGTGGTTCCCTTTTCTGTACAATAAAATGCTACTTCAAAAGCATGGATGCTTGAGAATCGGTTTTAGATAAATTTGATCATGAAACCCTCTGCTTGCTGATAAAATCTCTGACTTAAACATTATTTCTTTTAAGCTATCTTACAACAAGAAGTAACCCTTAAAGTATTCCTCTCCCTCACAGAGCTCAAACGCATCTCCAGATAAGGAATAAATCTGAGAATTGATTTTGTGTTAAGACTTGATTGACATTCTGGGCAACTTCATAATTCACTGAACGGCCTTTAGAGGGAAGCAGATCCAAAGAATCCACGGAGAAAGCAAGAGGCAGGCGTTCTGCAAGCACAGACTGACAGGTCTCGGTAAACAAAACCCGACGTTGAAACTCTCGGCTTGTTCTCCATGGCCCTGTGTAGTACTGGTGAAATTTGAACACCCTTCACATTATTCCAGCCTGAAAGCTCTCATAAAGCAAAAGAAGCCAGGGCTAATTTATCTTAATCTGCTAGTGTCAAGAGACCTTGCTGCTTTGTCATCTATCTGGGGAGTCTTCCTTTAGCCTTGGAAAGTTCCCTTGAAAGTAAGATTTAGGGATGATAGAGAGTCACAGGAGCATCCAGGACACTATGCAAATGGTGCTTATCAAGTCTGGACGTTCCTGTCTGGCATTATAAGGCATGATTTGAAGTTAATTTGGGACCTGAAG
Organism: Psilopsiagon aymara; assembly: GCA_024733675.1. Classification (NCBI taxonomy): domain Eukaryota; kingdom Metazoa; phylum Chordata; class Aves; order Psittaciformes; family Psittacidae; genus Psilopsiagon; species Psilopsiagon aymara. Next base: position 19,694 of record JANRGW010023350.1, read on the forward strand.
ATTCCTGGCATCCATCTGCTCTCCTGTGAGGGATCAGGCAAAAACGTTGTCTGAAAAATGCCTAGATACAGACTTAGAGCAACAATCTTAGAGAGTGATTTTTAAATACCACGTATTTGAAGGAATGTGAAATGTGTGACATTGTAATTCTACCGGCTTGAAGCATTCCTTTTGCACTAAAAAGTGTTTTAAATGCAGAAGATCACTTTGAAGCTCTTTAAAGATTAGAAGTGTCAGCAAAATCTCTACGGATAGAAGTTCTCTGCCCTTGCCATGTCCTCTCTATGTCTTGGTGGCACATTGATGGGGCAGGAATTCCCCAGCAAGCATTCAGCCAGGGCAGTACGCCTTTGGGCAGACCAGAGCTGTTGTTTTACGGGGAGGAGGCAGAACTCCCATAAACAGCATAGAGTGATACCATGAGTTTGGAACAGCATTAGAGAAGTTCATGCAATTTTCAGTACACACACATTTCTGTATAAAGAAGGTCCAAGCAACGACCTCTGGCTTCAGACCTCGGTTGCCAGTTCTATAAGTTTATGGCTTGGTTTTGGCCACACCAACTGGCTCTCCCCTAGACATATCTATTCTGGAGTGTGCCCTCAGCAATTCTGAACCAGCCTGGACTGTTTTATTTCACACCATAGACAGAGCCTTCTTAGGCTCATCAAGGATTTTTAAATGGCAGAAGCATAGAAAAGAGCCAAACTTAAGAAAAACAACACAGCAGAAACATCTGGGAGTTAGAAACTTGTGCACTTAACATGAATTGTCTGAATTTTGTTTGGAACAGGTGGGAAATAAACTACCTGTAAGTAAGTATCTGTAAAATAATGAGGATCTATGTAACAGCTGATATAAATTATCTATGTCAAATCAATCTAACCTCTTTCATGATAAAATCATAGAATCATATGATTCTACCAGGAATCACAGAACGGTTGGGGTTAGAAGGAACCTTAAGGATCATCTAGCTCCAAGCCCCCTGCCATGGGCAGGGACATGTTCCACTAGACCATCTTGCTCCAAGCCCCATCCCACCCGGACTTGAACACTGCCGGGGATGGGGCAGCCGCAGGGTCTCTGGACAACCTGTGCAGTGTCTCACTATTCTCATGGTAAAGAATTCATTTCTAATGTTTAATCTAATCTAAATCTCCCCTCTTTCCATTTAAAACCATTCCCCTTTTTCGTATCACTACAGGTCCTTTTAAAAAGTCCCTCTACAGATTTCTTGTAGGCCCCATTAGGTACTGGAAGGCTGCTGCAAGGTCTGCCCGGAGCCTTCTCTTCTCCAGGCTCAACAAGCCAAACTTTCTCAGCCTGTCTTCACAAGACAGGTGCTCCAGCCCTCTGAGCATCTTCATGGTCCTCCTCTGGACTCCCTCCAACAGGTCTACTTCCCTCTTGTGTTGGGGACTCCATTGATAAACATTGTGCTGCAGGTGGCATCTCACAGGAGCAGCGTAGAGGGAGAGAAGAATACAGTAGAAGGCCTTCTGGGCAGGTAGGTGTACTTAAATGTTGTATACCTAGAGGTTTGTGCACTCAGTAAAAACAATGTGAAGTCTGACGAAATCACCCTAAAGCAGGGCCCCAAGCACCCACTGAATCGTAAGTGGCTTTCTGTCCATGCTACCCTCCAAAGGGGTCTACAGGGATCCATGCTGAACCTGCTACTTTTCTGTCCTTCATTAGCATAGCTAGTGAATTGGAATTCTGTTATTGCTGACAGAGCTACAGCACAAGCGACTGAAACTATGTATGTGTAAATTAAAGTGTTCCCAACTCAGTCACATTACTTACAAGATTATTTGTATATACAAGATTGTTGTTCACGCTTAGCTCCCTGGCAACCCCTGACCTCCCCGAGGGCAGGGGCTCTCCTAGATGGCATGGATCACAGTGCCCCCAGCTAAGGCTCATCTGGAGTTGCCAGGCTTAAAAAAGGAGTTGCTACCCCCCTTTAAATGAGATATTATGCCTCAGACTTGCATAAACCCAGATTAATTATTTCAGTTTTAATATATACCTTTCCACTGATATTGGTAAGGGAAGCTAGAAGCAGATTAACGAGTGCTGGGTTTAAACGAGTGCTAAAGTTTAAACTTAATGACATATGTTAGCATCCCAGGGTTATGCAAGACAGCATTTCAAATGAAAAGTATTAACATTTGATAATGTTTTACATGCTGTGGAAATTTTGCTGGATTTGCCTACTCTTTCATGTCTTAGTCATAATTGGACTGAACATACTAACAAGGTGGTTTTAGGTTTTTACTGAGGAAGCTTTGAATCTCTAGAAAAAGGAGTTAAAATCATGGAAAATAAACAAACAACAAGGTTCATATTTCTGGGCATTTCAAGGACAAAAAGGATTATCCACTGTAAAAAATCTGCTCTTTCCAAGTCCAGTTGAACACAGGAACATAAAGAACAAGAGGAACAGGAATAGGCAGCAACACCTGTGCCTGAGTAATGTGACACTTTCCTCTCCCTTTTGTCTATAGGTGAGAAAAAAATTCTTTTTCTGTGAGCAGAGTAATTTAGGGATCCCAAACTAAAATTTTTAGACATTTTTATCACAGAGAATGACATTAAAATTTTTAATCCTTCCACCAAGACAATTACTGATGTATCTACATGAAATTCTTCCCCTAATGGTTGTTTGTTTTCACCCGCTTATCATACAGACTATGTTTTGCTCTAAGATGCACTAAGGCTTGATGTGAAACTCAGGAGCTGGAGAGGTCTGGTTCCAGTTTCCCATGCGTGACACTCTGCATCTCGTGGGTTGCTACCTTCATTACCCAGCAGAAGAAGGTGCCCTCTGCAGACCCACGGGTGCTGCAGAGCAGTCAGGGGCCCCTAAGCCCTGGCTACTGCTGTCACAAATGTGATTTCCTGTCCAGCGGTAGCATCATAGCAAACGGTTCTAGCTCCCATCTGATTTCTGTGTGAGGTCCAACTGGACATTTTGATCCTTTTCTTCAAGACGCCGAGAACTATAAGCCATAAAACAATTCAAAAGGAGAGCTGGGGTGCTGTACCTCCTTGATTGTAGCAGAAATTATTCCAAACTGGGAAATGGAGCAGTGACCGGTGGTGTAACTCCCAGCACCCTGGAGGAACAGCCTGACATAAAGCCTACAAACCTCACCAATCCAAAGGGTATTTTCCTTTTTGTGAAGCAGCATGAACAAACAAACTTGATCCTCTTCCACTTCCTTCTTCCTCCTCCTCTTTCATAAACCTACCCACTTCCTTTGAAGTTTGCTCCCTAGATCATAAACACTTTGGGACAGAGCTGTACTTTGTGTTCTGTGTTTGCACAGTGCCAATTACAAGAGGTACTCATAGAAGCCAATAATAATAATAAATAATAAACACTGTTCTGGTTTCAGTGGTTCCTGATAAGTGCAAGCAGAACACAATGCCTGTGTTTGGTTCCTTTGTGGAGCACTGTATGAAATGTAATCCTCAAAAAATGTGAGTATAACTGACCATCAGCAGAGCAATGAAAGTATCACATGCAGCAGATTCAGATCACAAATTCCCTGAGCACCCTATGGAGCAGTATTTTTCCTTCTAGTCCTTGTCAGTTCTAAGATCTTTACAGCCTTTCTGATGTAAAACAGTACTGAATTCAGTTTGACCCTTTAAGAGAAAGACCACAACCTTATTGCTGGAATTAAAGCATAGATATGGAATTCGATAGTATGCAAGCTACCCTAAAAGGAGAGTAATATAAGTCAAACTTTGGCACTTCAATTTGCCACATTACCAAATCTCAACAAGGCTCCTACATTTCCATGAGGAAATGTGAGATTTGTCTGCTTTGAGGGTGTTCCACTGAAGAATACACATCTGAAGTTTGTTGCCTAGTCTCTTTTTGGTGGAATTTGATGCGTGTGCACAGGCGTGATGGTTTGTCGTTTCTTATATATGCATGTGGAATGCAACATTAGTGAATAAATGTGACAAAAGCTGTTACTTTTAGGATGTGTCCTACTAAGGGACTTGGTAAGTGATGAGCGTTTTTAGGTTTTGGAAACAAGTGCTCGGTAATGGAAAGGAATAGAAATCCTATCTCTGAGAGACCTCTCTAAGACTGCTTCTGTGAGGAACCCCATCATCAAACTGAGCTGAAATGCATTAATTTCTTTAATGCTTAGCCATGGGTCCATACTCACGCCGTCCCTTTGCAAGTCTCCTTGGCCAGGATCATCAGCTGCACTTGGCATCAGGAGGACTGGAGAAGGACAAGGTGGCTATGGCTGAGCAGGAAGGGAGTGACGGCACTGGCACAAGGAAATTTGGGATAGAAGGACAGTGGGAGACTCACATCAAAGTTGTGAGACTCGATGTATCTAAATGCATTCTGGGTAAAGGAGAATCTGCCCCGAACCCTTCCAGACTTGGTTTCAGAGGCTCAGATAGCTGAAGCCAGTGAAAATTGGATCCTCTATGCACAGGGCCACTTAATCAGCTTACTTATCTGAGGTTAGGCCCCAAAAGAGTAATATTTTGGACTGGGATAGCAGTTACTGGGAAACAAACACCAAACAGATAAAAGAAGTTTCCTTACAACATTTTTAACTCTCTCAATCCATTTAAAAGCAATGCTTCTTTCCTCCCACAAGGTGCTACCATACATGACAGTAGTGTCTCCAGGCACGTGGTCACCTTCTTCTCATGCCCTCCTTCTCCCCTCCCGGGACCTGGGTCCTTTGCTGGATGGACAGGCATCCCAAGGGGTGGTGTAAGGAGGACACTGGTAAAAGAAGTAGCTTTAAAAAAGTATTTTATATGAAAATAATGATTAACATATGAGCTAAACATAAGGTTAACTGTAATAGTTATAAAGGTATTACTGTTATTCATTTGTCTATATATTAAGACAGAAAAAACAGAAAAGAGTTCAGGTTGTTTGTGTTTTTTAGACCTAGTAAGATTACTTAAGGCAACATGTTTTGGATAAAGCAGTCATGTTACCTTATCCCACCTCATGTTGCCATGTGCTACACCCACCACGCCCCAGTTTTTGTTGTTGTTGCGGTAGAATGTGATATCTATAAACTTACCCTGACATTTTCTTTTTAAAATATTTGTCAATACATTTTTAATAGATCCAAGTGCTGTTTGCCTGATTCAGCCTGAGTCTGCTGTAACTCCATCAAAATCTGCGGAGTTTCCCTGGCATCAAAGCTGCAGCAATTTAGGAATGACTCAGGCTTTGAATTTCTTGGATTTTGCTAGTAGGAACTTGGAACCAGCAATGCAAAAATTACTTCTAATCACATCTGTAGATCCCCATTTACTTCCAAAGATTCAATCTTCATCATCGCATACTCTGGAACAGCGCACTTGCATTCATGTTTGGAAGCTTAATTACGCATCAATTACACGGGGGAATTTTAAATGAGATTTTCAGATCCTTTTGTTTCATGGATTTGACTAAAAACATTCTGTTTATTTTGGTATCACTCTCTTAGCTGGCATGACTGATTTATCTGATGACTAATTTATTTGACTCCAGCCAGAAATATGCTGCCAACATTTCAACAAAGAGCTCCTTTGGAATGGGTTTATATTGTCTCAATGCATTCAAACTATTAAATGCTTTATGAAAATGTCCATTGATACCCAGAGCTGCCTGGCAATGAGACAAAGCTTTCAACAACTGAGCTTAACCAGCCCTTCCTCTTGATTAGCCTTTCTGCCTGCTGTAACTAGTTCTCCACCAGCCTGGTATTAATGAAGCATCTTTGAAGAAGGATAGGGTTATTTCTGCACAAGGAGAATGTGGTATAGCTTGACTTCGTTTGTGTGTGTGTGTGTGTGTGCACAGAGCATGTTTTATGTAAAAGCTCCATCCAAAGAATAAATGGCAGGCTTAGATTTTGAAATAACTGGGATTACCTCTTGCATGAGTGAGATCCTGGCTGTCAGGGAATGCCCATCAGAGACTAGTATTCCATACTCACGCCCATCACTATGGTTAAAGAGGAATGTGGTTTTTATTAGGGCATCTAGGCTGTGTGAAAAGAGGGGACAAAAGGCCTTGTACATCAAGGAAGTTTGAGTCTGGTCAGCTAAACATCTATTCAATGAAGACCGAATAACGTGGGATGGAGAGGAGCTCCTCAATCTGTGGTGATATTTTAAAGGCTTCATTGCTTTACCCCTACAACAGCTTTTGGTGAAAGCATGGCTCTCTTTGGGCACAGACTGAGAGAGAGGAGGGATGAGAAATATGGGAAAATCAGCTGCAGAAAGAAGGAAGGAAGTTGCTCTCCACATGCATTCTGGCTTGGATTGAAAGCCGTGGGTACAAATTACAGCCAAGCCATCCGAGGTAGTGTAGGATTTACCTACAGGTATCTGCTGAGTCAGGGTGGGATTCAGTTGAATCCTGCTGGTATGTCCATATCTTTACTTATCATCCATCTGCTTTACTGTCAATTAATTGGCATGTTCAGACTGATCCTCTGACATGGTGTAGATATCTCCCAGAGATAATATGGATCCTGTCCTAGAAGGGGACTGGATCCCCTGTTCCTGTTTGACTATAAGGTGATCACAGGGTGACTAGCTCACATACGGCATTTTCCACTGAAGATGCCTCAAGTGGTCTGGGATAAATCTTAAACCTATGCTTGAGAGCCAGTGCAGTAATTTTAGCACCTTATCTGTACCCAGGTTCAGGTGCATGATGAAGCAGTACAACATCTCCTAGGTAGGAAGAAAAGAGAACTATGAAACCCACACCGTTCAACATTACTAATGTGTGACGCTTTTCTGTACACAAGATTAGAATATCATGGCAAATCTCAGCTGTTACAGAAAACACGAAGCTTATTCAAAGCATTGCCCTCCCTGCCAGCCTTGCTTGACTCTTCACTGAGCTGGCCACTAACTGACTGTTTTTTTTTCAGATTCCAGTCTAAATGCTGATTTTAGTTGATGAAAGATTGTACAGCTTCAGTACTTCAAGTGTTTTGGCCTATATTGTCTCCCTGACTCTTCTATTTTGGGCTGTTTCAGATTTGTTAGGAGAGTATTGGTTTGCAGTGAAAACAGCACAGAGAAGTGAAAAGGGAGGAATGTGAGTGCACTGCCTTTGCTTAGGGCTGTAGATCCCTTATCAATATCTAGGCCAAATCATGGGCCAACCTTTGAGGACCAAAATTCACTAAAAGACTTTTGTAGACCAGAGGCTACTAACAAATTAGATACTTCATAAATTGTATTTTGTGAATTACAGCTTTCCACCAAAGTATGCTGCAAGGGGAAGTCCAAGAGAGAAGAGGTGAGGACATCAGGGGGACATTTAACTTCTGGCAGCTAGAACTGACCACAGAGTGTGAGGCTGGGCTGCTTCAGACAACCAGACAGTAAAACAACCACAGAGTAATGAAATTAAACTAGGGATTAGAGGTGAGCTGTCCACAGACAGACAAAAAAGGACAGTTGCTTTTAGGGTAGAATCTAAAACTGCTAATAGTCTTTGTGGTAATCCAAGCTTGCCACGTCCTATGGTATTGCCACTGGATGTGGGGAACTGATTGCACCCTTCCTGTTTGAGACACCTTTTATATATTTGGAGGCTATTTTCACACCTACATTTAGTCTACTCTTCTTTAGACTAAATAGTCTTAACTCTTCAGGCTTTCTTCATAGGTCACGTTTCATAAACTTGAGGGATTCTACCTGCTTCCATCTATTGTGCTCTTTCAAAGTTCTCTGCATCTTGCTCCAAGTGTAGTACCCAAACTGGACACAGTACTGCAGCAGAGGCCAAGCAGAAACTCTCTCACATCTCCCAGACAAGCTATTTTCCATGAAGACTTGCCTATTTTTTTTTTTGCAACATGGTACAATCTATGTGTCATGCACTGCCTGGTCCCAGCTGAGAGGATCCTGGATAGTGGATTGATCCCTGCTGGTTCACTGACACAGACCTGAAACCTAACCAGAAGCTTGTGGGAATTTTTTTCTGTTGAGTTCCCAGTAAGCTCTTTGGAAGGGAGAAGGTAGATATTTTGGGGCAAAGGAGGGGATAGATTATAAAAACTTAACATCGCTTGAGCAACATTACTGGGTCAGACATAGCACTGAACTAATTTGTGATCCAGTCTCCGCTAGTGGCATGAAGGAGACAGTAAGGCTGCAAAGATGTGGAGAAAAGGGAAAGAAAAGAAATAAATCCATTTAGAAAATATTGCTGTTGGTAGAACTGAGTGAAAGCAGATGTAAGCCAGTGAACTTCAGACCTTGAAGTAATGTTACTAAGAAAAGTGAGCAATGCCAGTGAAAAAATCTCTGGCTCGAAAAATCATTTTCTATGGCTCATGCATAATAGAAATTAGTCTTGTTTGGAAGCAGACTTTTCCTTGTCGTTTGTTCTTCTTCTAAGTGGCAACTCAGGAACCTTTAACACCTAAAATACAATTTTATGCTTCCTAGTTTGTCCCTTGTCAGCAGTACTTTCCCTCCAGTATTATGAACAACCACCATCTTGCTGCAAGGCTGTGTGAACAAGCAGGCACAATACGAAACACTGATGCTGGAAACAGATGTTTATTTGAAATGATTCAAGGTGGTAAAACTGCAAAGAACAGGTGGTTGAGAGCACTCAGACTCCTCAAATTAGATCTCCCACTCTGTATTTTGATTAAAATGCCAGAAGTTTTTGGAAATGATCCCGTTTCTCCCAGTTGAGCAGTTAGCCTTTGCTGAGATTGTGGACAACTTGGGCCCAGTTCCTCTCATACTGAAACCGGTGGCCCAGTTTTCAACACCAGGCCAAGGCAGTCTTGCACCTCTCAAGCTCATTTTCTGCTTTCCTAATGATCTTTTCCATCAAGCTCTCTGATATATTTTGGGTGCCTGTAGCCTATGTGTTTTATCAAGAGCTCTTTCGCTGCTCTGTGGCCCAGCTGTCATACATCAGATCCAGTTCCCTTGGCTGCAAGTCTTTTATCTCCTTGCACACTATTCCCAGAAAAGAGGAGTGGAAAATAAGGCCATTCCTATTTCTCTGACTCTATTTTCACTGGGGCACGCCTGAGTCTTGCACACTTAGAAGTTCCTGATGGAGTGCAGATCCTATCAGCTGGCCCAGACAACCAGTAGTGCTGGTGCTTGCCCTTAGGTCTCTGCAGTAGATGGAGCAACCACCACACTGCAGCACAACTAGTGAACAACCTTAGCATGCACCTAAATATTTGCATATCATTGCAAACGTAAAAATAATAATACAGATCTGTGGGATGAGGGGTAGTGTGGTGTATCTCTTATCAACAGGGTCCACAAAACTCCTTCTTTTGTTTATAAGGAACTGCAGACCAGAGATGCTGGATTTGCAGACAGGAAGGGTAAGGGGGGAAAACACCCCCACTTGTTTTCTGCTTTGAGCAACAACATTTCTCTTAAACTTAACCAGAGAAGGTAGGGAAGCCGCTTGGCAAACAGACTTGTGTTAAGTGCCTTGGCTGGAAATGTTTATGCTTGTTCCTGTTAACACACACAGCGTTCTGCTCCGTGTGTGCCGAGTGGAGGGAGGGGAAGGACTCACCACCCCATGCAGCCATCCCCCCACAGACCGGGGCACCCTTACTTCACATGTCCGAGTAGGAGTTTGCCCACAGACAGAACTGCTACCTGCAGGCAACTGCCTTCAGCTGCCTGTATCTCTTTCTGCCTCTTTCCCTGGATGTGTCAATGCAGCACTTTGGGAGGGACTACTGCTAACAACCAGGGCGGGAGAACTTCACCACTCAGAAGGAAGTTGGCTGAGCCATGGGTTGAGGGTGTCCACATCTCTAGTGAAGCCCAGGTCAAAGCATGGCTATGGATGGCAATGCAGGGTGTCCTAGCCACAGAGACCCAACTGGCCATTGACCCTCTGAGAGTAAGCCCTGTACCCCAGTCTGGAAAGCGGCAGAGATGCACAGGTCTAGAGAAGCACAACCTCTTTGCTCCCTGCTACACCCCTGCACTGAACTGCACCGTCTCCAACTACTCTGTGTCACATTTACTTTAGGGGAAGGTGGCTCTACTGTATGTGGCCTCCTGCTCCCCTAAGGTCACTCATTTCCAGCTTTAGGTTATTTTTTTACCTTTGATTATTCCACCTTCCACCTCAGCTGGGCTCCCTATGCCTCCTGGAAGGAGACACCCATCTCAAACACCTACACAGAGGCAGTGGTAATGGGCTGGTCCCTCTACAGCCTCTGCTGTCCAGCATCAGCCAGAAACATGAGAGGAGCCATGGCATGGTCTCAGCTGGAGATGCCCTTGGGACAAAAGGGTTGAGGGAGAAAAGCGAAGAAGATGAATGCCATGGGATTGGCAGGAGTTATGCAGGATGGCCATGCTGGGCTCGCAGTGCCTGTGGCTATGACCTCCGTAGCAGCGCCTGGTGAGCAGTGCCAGCATTCGGTGCTTGCTCAGCCTCTGGGACCACGGGTTGAGAAGCCCTGGCTGCTGTCCACTGGCTGGGAAGGCAGGAGTCTTTCTGACTCAGCAGGAATTGACCCGAATCCCTGACAGGGAGGACAGCAAGCTTTCTGCCTGCCACCCGTATCTTGCCCCTGGCTGCGGTGAGTGTCCTTGTTTTAAAAGTCAAGGTCCAGGGTTCTGACAAGGACAGGGGGTGACGCCTCAGCTTTTTGGTCAGGTTGTATCACCGTTTCAACAAATCCCACCTCTGTGTACAGCCCGTGTGGGGATTCTGTAGCCTAGCAAGATGGCTCCCAGATCTTCAAGGAAGCTGAAGAAGCTTTGGCTTTTGCACTGAAAGGTCATCTTTGCTTAGATCTGAATGGGGATACACTCATGTGGGTCAAAAACCTCTTTGCTTGCCAGCCCTGCACCAAGTTAGGCAAATAGGTCTGCTCGATGGGGTCCTGAGCTTTGCTGCACACAGAGGCACAAGAGTCACAGACACTTGAAAATGCTTAATTCCTATAAAGAGCTGAGTTTCTAGGGGAAGTGTTACGTAAAGATGATATTGGAGGTTTCATAATAGCCACTAATTAAAGCAAACCAAGTTGCAGCATGAAAATGCTGAAAGTTCCAAGAGTAAGAGAAAGCTAAAGAGTTAATGAAAGCAAAATCCTCTGTTGCATTGGTTTTGCCAGAATACAATTCTGTCATGATTGGTAAGGTGGAATGTTTCCATTAAAAATATGTTATTGAAAAGCCAGATGCCATTAGTGATTATTTAGTTAATTAAATTACCTCTTTTCCCCACTTTGTGAAATAACTGGTTCTGTTATTAACCAAAGGTGCCTGACTCAGGGCCCAGTATGTGTTGTGATAATTGCATGGGTTGGGATGCCAGCCTGGGGCAGCAGCTCGAGCTTGTGGTGGGCTTGCAGTGGAGGTGTTAATACCTCTGGCAAGTCCTGTTCTCCTGGTCACCCAATGAAACCCTGCACTGAGATATGGTTAGTGAGTCACTTTCACTGTTTCTTAGTGGCTGGGGTTTGGTTTCTGCTTTTGCTGCTTACAGGATGAAATATCAATAGAAAGGCTTTTATGTGACATTCTGTGTCATTGTTCAGAAATTCATTTGTGAAGAAGGAAAAGGCAGTCTCCAAATAACAGAAGATTTTGGCAGATTTCCATCTGCAGTGGAAATTTAGAACTTCTGAGCTCGCATTTCCTCTGGAAATGTGAATCAGTGTGCGTTGTCCTGACTATGAGCCCGAGACACATCTTTGTGTCTGCTGGTTATCTTCAGAAGAGTAGTCCCACATGCAAAATAATAACAAGTATAAATATTGGTAGAGTGGACCTGGTAGAATTATTAGCATATATTATTATGAAAGGAAATTCACGAGAATCTTCCAATATTCAGTTTTGCTTCTCATTTTGACTGTCAGGTTATGGAATTGTACTCTTTCAAATACCAGTAGAATCTACAGAATTAAATTCTGGGAAAATTTGGGGCTAGAAGGGAAATTTTGGAGTCTAACCTGAAATAATATTATAAAATAAGATCGACCATATAGTTGATGGGGTATGGTATTAAAATCTCCTATATGGAATTCATGATTTATGGAAAACTGTTCAGCAGTATATCATAAGTCTTAGCTTAGGATGTGGAATTAAAACCCACTATCTGTAAGCAGGTTAACCCTGAGGACGTGTTTTACCAGAGCTTGGTTAATTACCTCCAGACTAACATATGTTTTATTTAGGGAAGTTAACATGGAAAAAAAGAGACGTAGTCGTAAAGTGATCTCATCAGCAGACTGTTGGGTATGATCTGTACAAGCTTTCAATGCCTCTGCTTTGTTACCTGTTAGGGTCCTTCTTTAGAAATTTAAGGGGCAAATGTGTGGGTGACCATTACAAGGTATTTAAGGTGCAAGAGGAGTTAAGTGTTCTCAGGAGACTTGTCATGCACCTGAATTTCAACACGTGTTTTGCTGAGTTGAGACCATCGCTGTTTAAGTTCTAGATTTTTTAATATTTGGGCAGGCAACAGTGTTTCCCAGCATCCCATAAAAGTATCAGAACAAGAATCTGGCTTTCCAGCTTCCTCTCCAGACTATCATATTTGCTCATTCTCTGACAGTCCTGCACCTGGCATGAGGTAGAAACCCTTGTTCTATGGGTCCATCCTATTTAGCCACCATCCTTGTTCTAGGGTGACTTCAGACAGCTAAATGACAGTTTTAGGGTCTACAGTAACAGATTCTGGTAGATATCTGCTCGGTGCTGTCGGTTATCTGTGCCATCTCAGATTAACATCGTTTGTTCAGTTTCCTTTGGTTCTAGTTTCATGTCTTTTGTTCATTTCTCTCTGACAGAAAGCACCCCTTGGAACAGGAAGACTTTTCTGGTTTATTATTAACAGTGAAACTAATGAAGGCTTGAATGCTTGGCTTTGTGACATGAATTTTGTTTTGAATAGATATATGTTTAAAAAAAAATTAAAAAAAAAAAGTAGAAAGACCCTGGAAGATTTAATGACACAAACCCATTATTAAATCCTGAACACCATCAAAATGGAAGTGCTGCTTCTTCACTTTGATAGTGAAATGTCATCAGAAGTGCCCCTTTCCTTGCCAGGTACCCCACTACTGGGTTTGTCCATCTCACACATTCAGTTTGGGACCCTTCTCAGCTGTCCTGTTTCCAGTCCTCTCCCTCACCTACTGCACCTTGGCTGCTTGCCCTTATGCTAGGATCATTTGGTCAGCGTCTCCATGAGCAGCTACAGGGCTGAGCTGGGCAAATGAGGCCATGAGGGGCATAGAGTGGGAAAAGAATGTGTCCTTGCATATAACAGAACCCTGCTTTAAGGCACAGCTGTCTGAGCTGATGTGCTCTCTTCTGTGTTAGGACATACATCCCTGGAGAGGAAAGCCATGTACAAGCCCTGGGCTTCATTTTCCTGTCAGTAGAGAGAAGACTGAGTGGATGGCAGGCATCTGTTGGGCACAGCCAGAGGTCCCTCACAGTACTGGCACCAGGACTGAGTCAAGGAATAAGTGCCTTGAAAAAGTGGCATTCTGAAGCCCTCAGTTACACCGCTGGTAGCAGCACTGCTTCAAGCATTTGATTTCATTTGAACCAGTGAAACACTCAAGAAGATACATTGATCAGCCTCTAAACCACCACGGAGTCTCATGGCACCCACTCCAGGGGAGGCTTGTAAGGATAGCCAGACACTGTAGGACTTGATGCATGTGGGTAACAGAGAGGGATCCCATGTGCATAGTTCTGTTAAAATAGCTGCACCATCGAGCATCCTGCTTGATACTGCAAACCTATGTGTAAGAACCATGAGATATAGAATAACACCTGCACTGAGGGATTTAATACCCCTATTGTCTCGTAGCAATTTGCTTTCTCTACCTCACTGACACTTAACTCACACTTGCCCAGCCCATTCAGTATGGGATCCACAGCAGAGATTTTTATGTGCACCTATTTTTTCTTACAGTTTCTCATCTCATGACCATGGCTACACTTACTCCCCCTTACCCATTCTCACGCTACTTGCTGCTCAGCCTCTCTTTCCCCTGCCCCTTGCACCACCCTCTGCAAGTGTCCTATCTACTAGAAGGCTAAAGGTTTAAAATCTTAAATGCCAGCAGTGTGAATTCTAAAATTGTCAGCTTTAATGATTTTTACTTCAGTCTCCCTGTCTCACCCATCCACCTACCATGGCTGGTTTTGTTAGGTCTCCTCTCCCCTCCTGCTGCAGAGACTTGTAAAAATGAAATGAATTGTATCTTTGTGACTTTGAATGAAGCTCTGGCTGTAGCATGACAGCTAAAAAGATTAGAAGAGGTACATTGGCCTTAGGCTCCTCAGCACAGGCTAGAGGGAAGCTCCCCTCACCCACCCTAGTGCTCACAAGGCAGACCAGGGCACAAAACCTGTTTGAACAGAGGTATTTTAAGATGTTGGCTGCAGACCAGTTACTGCTGAGTCCTATTCATTTTGTAGTATGCTCTCTGCTGCTATGTAGGAGTAATCAAAGAAAGCTAAAAGCAAAGTGGAGATAACAATCTACCCTGGTGTGAGTATTAGAAGATGAAAGAGCTTTGTTATTAATGCCCCAATAACAAGCTTTGCATTCCCATCCTCACACCAGCTGCATGGGAACCCACACTAGCAAGTAGCAGCACTTTGCACCTTTCAGATTTCCTCAGTGATTTTCTGCAAATGAAGACCACCTTTGGGGTGGTCTTCAGCAGGTCCACCAGGGAAAAAGCTGTAAGGATGATGGAAGAGAAGCACAAGCAGCATCACTCTTGTCCAGGCCTCGATGAAAGTGAAAAAGGTTTCAGAGCTGTAACCTCTGCCCTTGCCCAGAGTTGGAAAGACAGAAGGCTTATAGCACAAAGAAATGCTGTCAAATTGCCAGGGGTAAAGAGGAGCTCTGAAGGAGGGCTGGTTTACAACGTTGTGTGTCTTCCTGCAATCCTGCCAATTCTGAAGCAGCGTCAGAGCCTGTCCTTTGTAACCTGCCATCAGTTCCTCCAAAACTGGTGGCTGCCTGTGAAAGCCCCCACACTCAGTGTTTTCCAGCTGGCCCTGAACAGACTAGTCCTGCAGTTCTTGGGCTCTATGTTTCTCTCTGGTTGCAGATGCCTCAGTAGACACACCTCTTTCCAATTTGCTCCATAGCTCTGGACTATTCTGGTTCAACGAATTGGCCAGAGCCAGGCAGTCTTTGCAGTAAATAGCATTGTGGTTTAGCATTCATGAATTTTCAGAGCTTGTAGATTAGAATCTTGGAAACAAAGAGCTTGAAGAGTAAACAAAGTTTATCAGCAGGATTCCTTCTGAGCCACTTCAAAATCCCTAACCTATATTTCAGCTCTGACATCCAAAAATCCAGGTTTCAGAGAGCTGTCCTGCCTTCTAGGGGATTCCTGAGCTCCAGATGCTTCTTCTGGAAATTACCACCCCTATGGAAGCCCCAGGTTTTGCTCTGGCACTACCGCAAAGCTGCTGCTGGAGCTCCCTGGGGAAAGGTATCTCAGATATCTGGGAGTTAGTCCCCTTCTCCAGTTCATATCTGATCTGCCAGGGGCTGCTAGGTCAAATGTGGCTCTCTGCTTCATGCGTGGCCCTGCTGCATAAGAATCAATTCCTTTCCTTACTTGAAAGCACTCTAAATAAGATGCACTGTGTCTCAGACAACTCCTACCTAGGCTGAACTCTTTCATTTACTTTCTTCTTTCACTTTTGGGAGTGACAGGAGGGAAGAGTGTGCAATATGACAGATTCGTAAAACATCTGCTGTCTACTGTCATGGTCATGATGTCTTTTGACCTCTAGTGCATTACCAGCTTCCTCTAGGGACCAAACACGTGTTTCAGGCTATCTTGCTTGAGAAGAGAGCAGTCTTAGTCATCTAATCTCAGAACAGAGGCTACAAGCGTGGAAAAAGGCTGCCTCAGTAGAGAGGCAAACTGGGGGAGCAGAGAACCTTTCATTAGCAAGCCTTGACACCCTATTTCCCTGCATACACAAAAATCCCCGTGCTGGAATCAGCATTTCAGTCAGCCTGCTGACCTTTCTGCCTGCTGAGAAATGGAGAGGACTTTGGAATTAAGCCATAAAACTCTGCAAGGAATCCTGGCCATATCTTTTGGTCACCATTCCCAAATTTGTGCTATTGATTCTAGCATCAATTTCTTCTTATATTGGTACAACTTCGCCAACACTGGTTTGAGTTTTTGTTTTTCCTAAATCAGCAAATGGATGTCGTATTCAGAAAAACTGAACAGAAGGGTAGCTCAGACTGTCAAACTCAAATCAGCCATGCCTCCCCTCAGTTAGCATTGTTTCTAGAAGGATTTGCTTGCTACAGGAAATTTCTCAGTCACAGCTATACTCTAACCTCAATATCAGACCACTGTGATTCTGTGCCTTTAACTACCTGCAGTATCCTTCAGCAGATCCTTCTGTGGCTCGCCATCAGCCTGAAGAAAACCTCCCTGACGGATTTCAGGGAGATCTGATAGCAGCCCTAGTATGTAAAGGGGGTCTACAAAAAAGAGAAGAGGGATTTTTTACAAGGCATGTAGTGACAGGACAGGGGGAAACAGCTTTAAACTGAAAGAGGAAAGGTTTAGATTAGACATTAGGAAGAAATTCTTCACTATGAGGGTGGTGAGGCACTGGCACAGGTTGCCCAGAGAAGCTGTGGCTGCCCCATCCCTGGCACTGTTCAAGGCCAGGTTGGATGGGGCTTCGAGCAGCCTGGTCTAGTGGAAGGTGTCCCTGCCCGTGACAGAGAGGTTGAACTAAACGAGCTCTAAGGCCCCTTCCAGCCTGAACCATTCTATGCTTCCATGAATTCTCCTTTCTGGCTGACGGCTGCAGCCGTTTGCCCCTGGATGACGGCCCAGACCTCTCCCCTTTCAACCTCTCGAAGGTGCGGTGCCAATGCTCTGCCGCAGCTCTGGGTGCAGTGAAACGGCCCCTCCCCAGCGGCCGCCCGCCGGGGCAGGCCGGGGCTCTGCCTTGCGGGACGAGGGCAGCCCGCGTCCCGCCCCTCCGCGGGCACCGCCGGCGCTCCCAGGGGCCGCCCTGCAGCACCATGGAGAGAGGAGCGGCCCTCCGCCCGCCGGACGGGGCGGGCAGCGGGCGGGCAGCGGGCAGTGGGCAGAGAGTGGGCAGGGAGCAGGCAGTAGATGGGGAGAAGGCAGGGAGCAATAGGCAGGGCATGGGGATCCAGCGGGCAGCAGGGAGCAGGAGTGAATTCTGTAGTCCCAGCCCTCACTCAGCCTGCCCCTCATGTAACCCCACTTGTGTACAGAGCAGTGGAGTTGCCCACTGAGGGATACAGCTCTAAGTTCCCTCCTCATAGGCTCAGGTGAAGCCTGGCATTTGCTGCCGCACAGATATCTGGCTGGCTCCTTATTGACTGGTGGCAGCCAAATTGATAGTGTGTTTTTCCCGGCGGCAAGTTTTTCTCTAGTGAGGGAGACTGTCATGTCAGTCCCTTCCTGCTCTGGGTTGGGCTCTCTGGGAAGGTTGCCAGTGTCACCCCGAAGCGTGTCTGGAATTGCTCTCCACACCCCAATGAACTCAAACAGTGATTGCCTATTCATGGCTGTTCTGGGTACAGGTACTACAGTAGTAGCTGTCTTGTTTCAGCTTCTTTCCACCACTTAGCTGCGATGCAGTGGCTGCTTCATGAAATGGCAACTCTGCATTTGTCTGCTGATGTGACCCAAAACAGCTGGGCATTGCCCTTTCCATATTGGCACCATCAGGATAGTGCTACTTGCCCCACTTGGCTCCAGCAAAACAGGCATTAGCAAGACTAAGCAGATCGGAGGATCAAACAAGCAAAGGTTCAGGGAAGCACATTTATTCTACTTTCTGGTAATACCTCCCTGAATGCATGCCATGGAAAACCAGGGAGTGCAGAGGAGTCATGAAACAGCGTCATAGACCTGGCATGCAAAGTGTTTGAAGAAACCTAGTAGCTGCCCTGACAGACTAAGGAAGAGTCATAGAAAAGGGATGTGAGCACAGTTCAGTTTGGTAGATACACTTCTGCATTTTATGTGAAGGAAACAGTTCTCTGTAGCATCAACAAAAGCAAAATACCTAAATAAAGTGTCTAAGCAGTGCCAGACTACTAAAAGCTAGTTCTTGCCAAATCTGGAATTGTTAGAGCTCGAGATGATAAACAGGAGAGGAATGAGAAGAGAGGCAACCACTGCCTGTGGGGCACTGAGGACTTAGCAGGAGACAAGGTGGGTGGAAACTCTGCTGTAAAAAGTCAGCATCTTTCTGGAGTCTATGACAGCTCTGACTCCAGTGGAGTCAGGAGCTTTGGTTCCCAGACTTGCTCTTTGAAGGGTCTTTGTGGGTCTTTCTTACTGATGAGGGGTTAACCAGAGGTTAGTGGTTTTCTTAATCAATATCATGTCTTTGCTAGTTTGAATTTCTGTCTAATGCCATGTGACATGTATGCAATGGGCTCTTGGGTATGATCATGCAATTTCTGTAAGTGTATCTGGTGCACTGATAATCGTAACCAAGTTAACTGAAGAGACAAAGTTCCCAGATAATATTTAGCTTCAAGCTTGCCGTATTTGTGTCAGGTCTGATGAATGACTTTGCTGCATACTTCTCCCGGAGCAGTTGATTTAATAAAAGATACTGCTTCTTCTCACAAGCATTGCCTTAAATGACTGCAGTTACAGCACTATTACTATTGGTGCTACAGTAAATGGTCCGTGCTCCTCCAGGATCTTTCACCGGAATGTTTCAGTCACTGCAGTGAAGTCCACTGCAGTGTAGTCCACTGCACACATGAAAAGGTACGCGTACATTTGACAACTGCTCAGAGCTTTTGGCCACTGTTAGCAGTGTGACCATGCTAACCCTGACATCCAGAAACATGAACCCCTCAAGATCTGAAGGTGGGCTGGGCTACAGAACCTGAGCTCTTATTGCCTTGCCTATGCTCCTATCTGCGCAACCAGTCCTTTAGCTGAAAGTCGGTTCTGGTAAATACCTGCATACTGCCTACGACTGCAGGGTAGTCCTGCTCAAAGAAAGACCTCTGGAGTCCGTTTTTTGTTCACTCTGATTTGAACAGAGGAAAAAAAACCCTTAAAACTTCCTATAGCATATGTAAAAGCCTCTCTTGCAAAATCCTCCCAAAAATGCAACCGAAACTTTAATAATCAAATGAATCTGATTTGGAAGAAAAGTGACTCATGTTATTTACTGCTAATGCTTTCTATGCAGTAAGCTGAAGATGGATAAGTAGGAATAGAGTGAGGAGCTTGTATAACAGATTTATCTTTGGCTATAGGACAAATTGCAAATAGATTTCGTGAAATCATAAGCATGCAAAAGAAAAAGTTATATTGCCAGCCCACCCTGACCTCACTATGCCAGTAATGATGATATATTGAAGCTCGGAGAACAGAGATGAGAGTTTGTTACTTCTTTAATGTGAATGTTTTATTGTTTTACAATGTAGGACGAAGTGAGAGTACAAATCTCTTTCCCTGTTGAACTCCTGTTTTCACTGGATTACCAGGAGTTTATGTTTAGCAGGTTTTCCAAACAAAATACCTCTTAGTGTTTATGCTACGTGTAACATTACCCTTGGCTGGTGCGTGCACTGGCAGGTTAAAATTAGATTTCCTAAATGTCAGTGCAGCAGCTTGTTACTCTCTTATCTTAACAAAAGTGTGCTGCTTTAATTTGTTGTGAGTTTCTTGTTGATGTTACCTTACCAGCAAGTAAGAAAAATCTTACCCAAAAGCTTAAGTACATTTTTAAATGTTATAAAATGTTAGTAACAATACTTAGTGGCAAATGGATTATGGATTACAGATTACAGAACTGATTATTCTGAAAGCAGCTTTTATACTACTAGTAATAACAATAATGGTAATTTCTAGTGACTGAAGTACTTAGCACTGCTTTAAACAAATTTTATCATATGTGCATAAGAGGAAGTGTTAATTTTTTTCTTTACATTTCAATGAAAATAATGCATAAAGGGTTATTTGCAAAGATACAGTATTTCCTTTTAAAGCATATGTGTTAGTTTCTATAGCTTTTAAGTTATTTTTGATGAACAGCATTCTTAAGAGAAATAAAACTATTCAAATCCATTCACACCTCTCACGTGTGATTTGTGATGATTTGGATCAGGGCGTGATAAAATGTGTACCAAAATGATGCTGAATTTTATATCAAAATCCTCTGCAGATGTAAGAGTCAATCTGTATGTCCCAGCACACAATCTGGTGTAGCAGGGGCATATGAGGCAAGAAAAGGTATAGGTTGGTAATGTCCCCATGTTTCCAGGTTCCCCATATGTGTGAGGGGGGTGCGTGTGTGTGTCTATGTAATATGGCAATAACCATACAACAGTACATATTATATCTCATTCAGACACTGGCTATTAATATCTTAGAATTGTGCTTCTTTCTGGTCTCACAAAAGCTTTGGAAGACTGTCTCTGTCTAGCCAGGATTTCTCTTCTGGTTTCCTAAAATACCAGTGTCTTAATCCATTTTTTCCTACTGTAGCCTGACTCCATCTTGCTTGTGTGCTGCCCATACCCGGGAGAAAGCAGTCCCCCTGCCCTTGTCCTTAGGAGTACTTATGCAATTTCACTGAAAACAATTATCTTGCCTACTATCTTGAAGCTTAACAGCTAATAGAAAGAAAACCCTTTCCATTTGCTGCTTTACACACAGAACAAACCAGAAAACACATTGCATAGTAAACTTTGAGTCAGTCTCTGTTGCTTTGAAAATCTGTTCCTGAGATAAGACAAGAAGATCCTGTTTGTTTCTACACTCTGATAGATGGCTTCCAAATCCAACGCTTTCTATTAAAATGGACATTCTGAAACAGCACACCTTTGATCTTTAAAGTTAAATTATTAGCCTGTGATACAGCAAGTATATGCACGTGCACTTAATTCCCAGAACATGAATATTTGCATGGTATTTTGTGGACATGGTTTTTTGCTATTTAATTATCTTAGATACTAAAAAGAGTGCTGATAGCTGCCACAGAACTTCCTATCTTTCCTCCTCTCCTCATCCAGCAAAGAGTATGCTTATTTTTTGCGTGGAAATTAGAGCTGTAAAACAGTTTAGTCCTCTGCTAACAGTAGTCTGTTACTGATAATATATTTACTGGAACTTTGACAGTATACTTATCACATATTACCAGCCACATAGTACAGTTTATTGTCTTTCTTGGAATATATATCATTCCTGTAAAGTTGTATCTGGTGTTCTACCTACAATATCCTTTACTTTACTCATCAAAATGCTTTAATCATAATCTCTTACACAAGCCAAAATAATCTTTTTCTCCTCAGGCTCACATCTTGCAAAATACACACAGCTTTCCATATGACACAGATAAATTACACTTACTTACCTTCTACTTTGAAGATAGTAAGGTGAGGTCTGCAGTGAAAAGCACCCAGTGCATTGCCAGCACAGTTCATCCAGAGACCCTGGAAAACCCAAGTTGCAGTGATAACAGATGATGCTCGACTAGTGACTTTCCACTCATTCGATGCAGTAGCAGCAATAGCAGCTCCTAGCCCACAGAAACAAAATATGAAAGCTATAATCTGTATTCCTAGCATGTTTCTCTGTAACCCAGGGACTTAGTAATGCCACTGTGTGGAGAGAAAAGTACTTTAGTCATGTGAGTAAGCAAAAAGGCATAACATAAGCAAATTACACTTGAAGAAGTTCAGTAACACTTGCTATGGAAAGTTAATGTGCCTGAAAGAAATTGTCATGCTTGAGTGATTCAAGAAAGGCCCTAGGTGTTATAAATGTCGAGAAAGAAAGTCAAGGTACAACTCTAAGGGAGCTAATTACCACTACTTACTTACTAATTTCTAATTGTAGAAATTAATTAAAGTGTTTCCATATTTTTTTCAATTAAAGTATTCCAGTTAATGCTTAATTTTTAGTTAATTGGAAACTTACAACCATTGCGTCTAGCAAAATAAGTTCAGAGTCCAAACTACAGCGCTATTTAGCAGATTACCATAACATTTTTGAAGGATCACACAACACTTGAATATTTTCAGAAGCCTTTGAAATTAATTCAGCCATAAGCAGCCAACATTCAAGCAGCTCTAAACAGTAGCATCTTGGAGGCAGTGTCTCTGGATATATTTGCAGAGTAGCAAACCTAGAGCAACAACAGAACACCAAGTGGTTCCTGAGCAGTGACACAGCTGCAGTAGTCAGCAGAATGAACCTCGTGGAGCCCACACTGAGAATTCTCTGGTCAGTACAGAAAATTTACTGCTTCTTATGGAACATCTGCTCTGCACGATGAACATAGTGCAGAAACGCCTGTCCCACCACTGACTGAGCTCCTGCAATCATGACATGAAAAATCCTCAAAGAATGTAACCGATTTCATAAAATGTCACCTTTAAAGTAGCAGGCACTGACAGCACCACACTGAAACTACTGTTCTGCTTAAAGTTCCTGAATGTACTGTCACTACTGGTGTTGCACCTACACATGGTTTTGCATTTACTGCATACACTGTGGTATTCCCAGCATAAGAACATGGAACTGTTGGAGGAACTCCATGAGAATGATCAGGGGGCTGGAGCACCTCCCACATGAAGTTAGCTAACAAAGTTGCTTTTCAGTAGCTTATACCTTACTTTTCAGTCTGGAGAAGAGAAGGCTGCTATGAGGTGGAGACCTCCTAGCAGCCTTCCAGTATGTGAAGGTGGCCTACAAAAATGCCGGAGAGAGACTCTTCATCAGGGACTGTAGTGATGGGACAAGGGGGAATGATTTTAAACTTAAACAAGGTTGGTTATAAGGAAGGAGTTCTTTACTGTGAGGGTGGTGAGGCACTGGCACAGGTTGCCCAAAGAAGTTGTGCCCTATCCCTGGCAGTGTTCAAGGCCAGGTTGGATGGGGCTTTGAACAACTTGGTCTAGCGAAAGGTGTCCCTGCCTATGTCAGAGGGGTTGGAACTAGAGGATCTTAAGGTCCTCTCTAACCCAAAGCATTCTATGTTAGTTTTCTACATGTGTGGCCCTTACTCTTTTAAGATACCAGCTTCCAGCTTTATTCATGCCCCTCCTTATCCCCTGGTCCTTTTGTCCTCTTCTCTGAAGGACAAGCATGTATCTCTTTGGTGTTGCTGTATGCCATTTGGTGACAGGAGATCACCCTGACTATTGAGCATACACCATCACTTTTGACAATGGCAGTAGTCTATTTTCTTTTTCTCTTTGGGTGCCTCTAGTGTTGCTTCCCCCTGTTACAGCTGTGATAAATACCACTCTGAATTTTGGCATCAGAGTTTTTCTGTAGACTTGTCAGACCTCAAGTAGGGGTAATCAAGGACGCTGAAATATCATTGACATTCCATGTAAAGAGCAAGAGGAGTTTTACTGAGGCTGTCCAGTTGAACCGTCACCTGATACTTCCACTTTAACCACTCTTTGCCTCAGCGCTGAGAAGTGGGACACAGAAGTACAATTATACAGAAGAGATAATGGCAGTACAAGTAGGAATTTCTTTTCAGAGTAACTGGTAGGCTCACTTCCCACATGTCAAGGGCAAGTGGAAAGCTTTCTATTAACACATCCAGCTTGAGACACACAGAAAGTTGCTTTGCTATAGAGCAACACTGTAATATAGCAGGTTGTTTTAATGATGAGGACAATATTACACAGACAGGAAGCAATTTTTTCTGAGAAGAGATGTCATTAAGTACCTTTATTTTTTAAAACCATCGCAGTGACAGTGGCTGTCAGCTGGGTGCTCAGAGAAGCTCAAAGACATGTTTTACACTTAATGCTGAATTCAGGCCTTGTCCTGGACTTTCTCTGAGTGTTCTCACTGATCCAGATACAAAATATGGCTCATTTGGGCTGGAAAAGCAAAGGTGACTGGATGCAAACACTGTCCCATCCCTCCCTGGACTGCTTTCTGCTGTGCATAGCAGCATGCTTCATCAGCATAGCCTGTGAGGAGCTACCCAGGCTCAGCAGGAGAGGGCTTCCTGCTTGCTCACTTCTTAGTGACCTGGATCAAAGGCAGTGATGCTTCCTCATTAAGATCTCTTTCTTTCAAATCTATCATGCTAGGAAGGGGTTTCACATTTCTGGTTTTAGATAAACTGCAACACAAACTCTTAAGTAATTTCCCCTTCTCACTCTTAGACGATCATATACAAAGGTCCCATACAGCACACATTCACTCATGAGTGTCATGCTCCTGGGACACTGAAAGTCACTTATTTGAGTGGAAAGTGCCTGTAGGCACCACTTGAACTGTAGACTACACTTTTACAGCTTAAGAAGGACTTAGTGGTTTCTTGGCCTTTACCCTGATTTGCCTCTAGTGCGTGACTTTGTGGAAATTCATGGTTACAAGCACTTGTTTCTAGGCAGTTAGTGTGTGAGTGATAACTAAATTAAACAGATACTTAAGTGATAAGAAAGAAGTAAGCAGTCCTGTTTACAACCCTCATTTCTTCTGTAAACTGTCAGGAAGCAAGTTAATCAGTCATTTAAGAAGTTCAAAGAAAAGTTGAAAGTTAACCTGTTAATGGTGTTTTCCATTACACTAAGACTTCTTTTCTCTGTTACTGAACAGACAAAAGTTGGAAAACAGCTGGATGCTTAAGAAGTGTTTAAACACAGACTTGGAAAAGGGGAAAAAATGCTACAGGCCTTTGTCAAACCATTTTCCCAAAACTCCACAGATACACTAGCTAATTATGTGAGGTACTGCAGTGTTTAATTCAACACTGTCAGTAATATGTCATATTCCTACTGACATTCTCTTTATAAATCAGTCCAGTGCCAGTTCTTAAACACAGCGACACCTTTGTGGCAGGCAAAGATTTTTTATATAGGTGAGCTGTGGCCTCTGGTTTGTGATTTCTACTTCAGCCTATGTTAATTGTTGTAACCTACTAGCTGGAGGAGTTCCCAAGGCTGGTATGTTGGCTGATACAGATCTGACTGCTGACAGTACATGTTTCCCGCACGAAGATACAGACTCTTAGCTAAACTGAGTTAGTTATGGGAAAATTTATGGTAAAATTGCCAAAAGAACTAAGTGCAAATCAATCCTGATGTTATCCACATGAGAAACAGGAGGGCTCTACAAAGGAGGAACTTAAGGTAACAGGGAGAAAATGTCCCAGATAAATGAGTACCAGTGCCAAAGATATTCCTCTGCAGAGCGGGCGGACAATGCAAACTGATCCTGAGCACTGTGGAGGAAGTTATGAGAGGCCTAAACAAACATGGAGAAGTTGGACAAGCTGTAAAAGTTAAAGAGACTGTATGTGTGATTCATGACTTCTGGAGAAGTTGAAGTAAAAGCATTGTGCAAAGTGGTGAAGAAATCAGAAAGCCTGGAGATGTCACTACTCAAGACATGGCAAAGGCTAAGCTGTATGGCAGTATGGCTGGGCCAATAACACAAACACAAAATGGGTTCCTGAGATCTAGCAGCGAAGTATAAAACGGTGTTGCAAGTAGAATTCCAGTTCTATGCCAATTCCTGCTGATTCTTCCAGATGAATGCACTGCCTGGGTAAACTGTCAAGGGCTGAAAAGGCACCTCCTAAAGAGGAATTTCAAGGAGCAATGAAACTCCTGGAAATGGAAAACTGGAGGGAAAAATACAATTGCACCTTTTGCTACAGCAGAAGGACAATGTCAGATTATGATGATATGAAGTAGTTGTGGTTTGAGATATTTGCTGCTCACATTGCTACTCATGAAGTGTTGGCTGACATATGCAGAGAAGGTAATCTCAGAGTCTTACGCTCCTTCCAAATTTTTATTCAGCATGCAGACACAATACAATAATATGATTAGTTTTACATACTATCGTGTAATCCTATTATTAATGGTGCAGTTATATTGCTGTAGGACAGAAAGAGAAACTTCATGTACTCATCACTAGAAGAATTGCTTTGAGAATTTATGGATACGGAAGATAACCTAGTTCGGGATTTACACTAACTTTATACAAGCTAGGTATGTGTGTTTTTAAGAATATACATGAATATCTATATTCATATAAGAATGTATTTAATATATCTATAGATACAAGCTCTGCTTTATTACATTTTATTATATTTTTTTATGTCAGTTGTTTAATGGGAAAACTGCTTACTTGTGTACATTATTTTCATGAGTACATTTGAATATTTACATAAGAATCACGGGGATTTTGGACAACTGGTTCAAATCAGTGCTCGGTGGGAGAATAAAAATACACAGGATTAATCTTGCTTTTTTCATCATGCGAAAAAGAGATGGATTTTAAAATGTTATTTTTGGATGGTCTAGCATTAGACAGCTTAGTTTATGCTGTTGACACCGGACACTAGCAAACACATTTTGATTAAAGACATCTGCTGTCATTAAGTTTATAGTTACTGTTGGCACACTGCCTAGACTCGCAATAAGTGGCAGAAAGTCAAAACGGTTTCATCTTCATAAAACTATAAAACGCAAAACACTAAAATGCAGTGAAGTTTAAATGGTGGACGAGTCATAATTCTGATCAGTGTTGAAAGCCATGGTGAAATTCAAGGTCATTGTGCTTTGCTGTGAACTTCTGAAAGGACATTGATGAAGTGATGGACTCAAAGAAGATGTGTTTTTACAGAGTGAACTATCCAAATCCAGATACTATTGGAAGTAGCCTGTGCTACAGGAAACCAATAGCATTACTGGAAGCAGTAGTATTAGACATGAACAAGCACCAGGGGGCTGTGGACAGAAAAGTTCAATGCCTTGAAAGACAACAGATACAAAGTGAAATGATTGCAACACAGATGAAGAAAGAAGGAAGCTGGGTAACAGGGAAAGAGGGTAATAACAGAAATATTGTGTTGTAAGTGCTACAGACACACAAAAACACTGAAGAATAACATCACAATGATGAAAAAAAGCATGAGTCTGGCATGCAAGTGAACTCAACCTTGAGAAAAGCCACGTAAGGGCTGTGAGTACATCTTCCTCTCCTGGAGGCTTGGCTGCCAGGGTTTGGGGTCAGCTTACAAACAGTGCAGCGGAGGGCAGCCCCTTCATGCTAGAGATGTGGGGAGGCTCCCAGACTCCCCTCACAGTGCTGCAGGGAAGCCATGGCAAGTGTCCCCCTCTGTCCTATGGGATCTGCTTTTAAGCTGAGGCTCCAGAGCTTTGCCCTTCCTGGAAGCCATGGGCTGCTGATCCTGTGCTGGCCCTCGTCCCTGACCTGCCAAATTGACTTCCCAGCTTGACCTTGGACCTGCCTCATTGCCAGGGGCCTTCCTGGCTATCACTGGGCTGTGTCTGACCCTGGCTGCTGTCCCTATGGACTGCTGCTCCCCTGCCTGCCCTGCTCCCTGGCTGGGGTGGTGGGGCAGGTCCTGCCTCCACCATGGGGAGCCCCCCTGCCCCACAGTGCCACTCTCAGCACAGTCTTGAGACCTCTGTGACCCCTGGCTTGGCCTCTGGTACTGACCATCTCAGTGGCACCTGAAGCTCTCCACCCACTGCTGAAGCCCCTCACGGGCAACCCCAGCTCCCCCCATGCTCCCAAGCTCTTCAGGGATTGCCTGACCTGCCCTGGACCCTACAAGTGACTCTCCAGAAACATCTGCCCAGACCCACCCCACCTAAGCCAGGGAGCTGTATGAAACATGGAAATAGCTCCATGGGGACTCTTGACCCAGCCTGGGACCATCAGACCAGGTGCCCCCAGCTCCTGGCTGGGGGAGGGATGAGAAGCTGTAACCCAAGTGTCTGGGCATTAATGGCAGAAACCACGGTAGAACTGAGGAATCAGAAATCCTCCCTATGCCTGTGTTGTGGTTTAAGCCATAAATCAGCCACGCAGTTTGTTCACTCACTTCCCCCTTTTTCTTCCCTCTGCTCCTG
>JANRGW010023350.1:47727-70827 GCA_024733675.1 Psilopsiagon aymara
TCCCCCTCCTCCCTGGCAGAGCATGAGGCTCAGAAAGTCCTTGGCCAGACCAAAATGTACTAAGCAGTAACTAAAACTTTGGTGTTATCAGCGCTGTTCTCAGGCCACGAGTCAAAAACACGGTGCTGCACCAACTACTGAGAAGGAGAAAAATGACTGCTACTGCTGAACCCATGACAGTATGATTAGTGTCTGTCATTATCTGATTATACGTCTGTCATTGTCTGATTGTGTTAGTGGTTCTGAACAAGTGTGTTTAAAACTACATGCAAATAACCCTTCCTGAGTGCTGTGCTGTGTTATTGAGCAGGAAAATAGAGAGAAAAAAGCTTAACATGAAGAACATACCTGAAATAACACTGTCTATTTTGAAGATAAGGTCCAACTATACCAAAGTAATCAAAATTGCATAAAATATTTTTACATACAGTAACAATGTTATGAAAATTAATAACGAAAATGAGCTATACTGTTTTTTGCAGATCAGAAAAGGGCTTTGTTAATTCACAATATTCCACCTGATAACACAGATCTTTAACATTGCAACACATAATCAGATTGCAAAATTCTCTCTATGTATCTTTAGCCTATCTCATAAGTGGTGTGGCAAACACATCTCTTTGCCTTTACTAACCTGCCATGGTACCAGCCCTCTAGGATGCTATCACTTCACAAGGGATTTAGGCAAGAAGGAAAAAATGTGTTGCTGCCTTCCTGCACCAATTCAACTCCCCACCTCCTTCAAGAGGGTGCCTCCACCCAGCCCACTTCCCATTCTGATGTGGTAGGGAAGCACCCCTCCTCTGAGTTGTTGGACATCTGCCAGCATGCAGCTCTAATTCGCTATGCTGCTAATCATTCTTTCACTAAAGGCAGTAGAAATGTATCTGCTCATAAGCACACATATGTACACCTTTTGTCTTAAATATCTGAGACACTGAACATGATTGCAATTTCCTGATAGTAATGACAACCTCACCTGCTCACGTAAGCCCTTAATACCGCCTTCTCCACTTCACAAAACACAGAACTATGCCTACACATCCAGGCATCAGTTCCTGTGAGCTGCCCGTATGATCCTGAAAATAGAATTTGGTAGAGTTTAGAACTTTCATGTCACTGAGAAATCATCTTCAATAAGGCCGTTGACACATTTGCTTATCACCACTGACATCCCAAATTGATGACATGTCAGACACACCTCTTCATTACTGTAACCAAGGTCTAATACCAGGATTTGGATGTGTTCTTGCAAATCCTTTGAATTGCTTTTTGGAGCAGCCCAAAGAGCTCCATTTTTGCTCCAGCTATGTTTGCCTCAGATCATTACCTTTAGAGCAGGAAAGGACTATTGGGGTTATATATTCAACTTCTCCTTCTTGAATCTTAGGGTACTGCTTACCCTGCCAGAAAGCCCAAACCTAGTGTTTCATACCACACATACAGATTAGCTTTCAGGTCTGGCTGGTCTCCAGACTTCCCTTCAGAGGGAAGCTTATGCAACATTCAAGAAATCCTCCATCTCTTCAGGCAGCAAGTTCCCAGGCAGCAATGTGTTAGACAGAGTAATGATTAATGGTTGAAAGTAGATGACACTGCCCAAAGCCCAAGCTTGTAAACTTGAAGAAATCCATATGGTGCTGACAGCATTTCGGAGTGTCTCAGCCCACTGAACCACTGCCATCAAGCTTGCAGGAGCAGTGAGGTGATTAGATAAGTCTGTCTCATATCTCCAAATGAAGCACATATGAGGAGCTGAAGGTGTGAAATAGCTTTTTGGTTTCTAGTTTGTTCCTAGCTTACCACCCAACTGGACTTAAGCCCAGCAGCTACAGATCTTTTCTTAAATCAAGCCTTGCTGGTAATTAAAAGCATACCCAGGCAGCTCATCACCCTCACAGGGTGTGTGATGTGACTCAACACACCTGATTTAGAACTGCTAACCACATTCATGTCTTCTAAAATTATCAGGACCTGGTAAAGCATGATTGCAGCTTTCAATGGTCTGAGCCCAACTTCACTGGTCTTTTAAAAGCCAATACTGAGAGAAGCCAGGAAGCTGCTCAGTGGGATCTGAGCCCTTCTCAACTCTCTGTCACAGAAGGCCAACCACTCAAAAGGAGGGAATTGCAATGCTGCATCTTGATCATCACTCAGTAGCTGCCTCTCATGTGGATTACTGGCACTTGATATTGCAGTACATTAAGGCAAGAAAGAACTTTTAAGTCTTTTAATCTTTCTGATGTCAAATATGGATTAGATTTCAACAGTTTCCCCTTTTTGCTGAAGCTATTCTGACTAAAATCTGTCTTTGGAGAAAGCATTAGTTTCTGACTGAATGGATGAAGATGTAGACAGGAACATGTTTCTGAGTGGTTTGCTCTGACAGCAATTTGTTCAATATCTTAAATGCATCTTCATCATCCAGTGTCTCTTCTTTTGCTTTATTAAACAGCCTTTCACTATTGGCTATTCTGGAAATGAACCAGATTGGACAAGATGATCTTCTGAGGTCTCTTCTGAACTGGGGTATTCTATGAAATAATGGAGTCAGGCTATAATTGACCTTCAATTAGGTTTTCATAAACTAAACACATTAAGCTCTTTCACTCTCCTGCATTATTTTCTCAAAATTTCAGATAGTTTCTGGAGCTTTTTGCTGCATCTTTTCCAATTTTTCAACATACTTGTCAAATTCTGGGCACCAAAATGGAAAGTTATAGTCTGGTATTGCCTGCTCCAGTGCCAACTCTTTTTTATCCAAAATTATCTGATTAACTTTATTTTCCACAATATTGCATTGGAAACTCATGTTCAGTTGTGACTCCTGAGTACATTCTAAAAACATTATTTTTCAGAACTGAAAACTGAGTAATCTCCATGTGCTTATTTGCAAATTATTCTGTTGAAAGAATATAATGCCACCTATGTCGAAGAGAGGCTTTGTCATTTACTGTCCTAAATGAAAGATAGCAACAGAAATTTTAAAATACAGAAAAAATGATAACAGTAATAGACAATGGAAATTAAGAAGCAAGGTTATCTTAGCCAAAAAGCTCTTGTACATGAACAGCTATTTTGGCAGACTAAAACCAGTCCAGCTGGAAACCAAGTAGTTCCGTGACCTTTAGACATTTAAATATATCTCTCATAAAGATTTTAAACCCTGAAATCATGCCAGAGATTAAATTTTTAAATTTACTGACCATCCTTTCCTGTTCTGTGCCCTGCTTAATTCCACATAAGTAGCCAAATGTGTTGCATGGTGTTTGAAAAGCAAACCATTGTCACGGTGTTACAGTTTATAATGGGAAATATGTGACTGACCTACTTCAATTTTTTAGTACTATCTACTTCAACATCCAGAGCAAAATAAGTGTTTTCTTGTAAATAGTGATTTTCATGCCTCTGGATCTGTACTTGATCATGTCCCATCAACGTTTGTATATTTGCCTGGGAAGTTCTCAGACTGAAAAGCCTAGCTCCAGAATACTTCAGGACAAGAATCAATGCAATTACTCCTGCAATTTCATGACAGAAGTGGTGATGTCTGAGGAAAACTTTACTCTTTCCTACAGCAGCGTGGGGTCTGAAGGCTAGGAGACTAAATGAATTTCATTAGCAGCATGACAGTATTTATATGTGATTTTACATTGTGGTTTGTAGTTTATTGTTATTATTTCATTTGGCTTGGGAAGGAAAGGAATGGAAACAATATCACTGGGAGATTTTGCTGCAATAACTGAGAATTGATATGTTGTTCAGAGGCTGAGCTTTCACAGGAATGAACACTTCGTACTCCCAGATGAAGCTGTCTTTTCAGGGGTTTCAGGAGCAGAGTGCAAGTGAGAAAAGCTGGGCCTTCTCCCATCTGGTCCTGGGCTGAGAGCATTCTCCTTCTCCTCTTCCTCTCCCTTTCCCCACCTTCTCCCTGTGAAACACAAGCTGATGGCGGGGCAAGAAACAGAGTGGAGAAAGGAAGGAAAATAAAAGGAGGGGAGGAAAGGAGGATAGGGTAAAGGAGAACTCTGCAATCAGTCACAGTCACTGGCTAGTGTTGATCCATTCCTGAATATGAATGTGTATTTTTATGCTCAGGGGGACAATGTCTAGGGCTGAAGTCCATGCTTAACATATAGTGGAAAAACCAACTTCTCTGTGATGTTCTAAAAAAGCCCTATTGCCTGCACTTGTTATTACTGGGCATCCTAAACCAAATCTTGATCCTCACCCTGGGTGACTGAGCTAATTGCCACTTCAGTTTTGAGTCTGATGGAGCAGAATCATGGGGAAGAGCTTTGAAAACACGTGTAGTATCTGATTCAACATCATCTCATTTCAGACATCTTTCCTCCTGCGTGCACATATTGTCTTTTTGTCTTTCTTTAATGCTGAGTTTTTTACTCACAGCCAAGAGATGTTCAATCTGGAAGCTTTTCCATTTTTGAAGGAGGACTCAAAAGAGCCTGTGTGTAGATGTAAGGCAAAATAAGACTATTCACATGACTTTAGTGAACAAAGAACAAAAAATACTTCTTTATTTGAGATGGCAACTACAATATTTCTGCAAGTTCTTTATCTACTTGGCATTGCCAAACTTGTTACTTGTCATTTGTTTTTTGGAATTGGTCAAATTCCAAAAAGCAAATGATTCTCAGAGATTTGGAAGAGGCTAAGTGAAAATGCCTTCAGCAGCAGGTATTTTACAGCTCTGCAAGCAATACCATGCCAAAGCCTCTACACGTGTTTTCCAAATGTTTAGTGTTTCACCCTATGCCTTTCAACAGATTTGTAGTGGCCTCAGAAAGAAGAGGACTTCAGTTTAGACAACTGTAATCAGATGTTAGTACAGTCTCTTGTTTCCTATCAATGGCATGTACACTTCAGTAGTGGTGAAAAACATGCTCTTTGCAAAAAAAAAAATACTGTTTGATTTACCATTCTCTTCTGGTATTCATTACTGTTCCAATGCAATACAATTCATCATGCTAATTCTTACAAGAAAATGCATTTCTTGACAGGTACATACCATTGCCTGACTCCTGGTTCATGATTTATAAACTTAAATCACTGGTCTATTTGGGATTTGATGGAAGCTGGAGTTGTATGTTTAATGAGAAGGGCAATCACAAAAGAATGACTACTGAATTGCTGCTTCCTTGGCTCTGGAAACTTACAACATCTCATTCAGAGAAGAGAAACAAAGTACATTTTAAACTGTGAAATTCTTTGTCTATCCACCACACTCAGCTGCATTAAGCTGCATGACACACATACTTCATACATCTCCATCCAAAGTACAAGAGCACAGCCTTATTTGGCTGTAGCTACACCGATGTTAGTGTAACTACCCTGGGTGTTAACGCCTTCCACAAAGCTGAAGTTACTCATCTGGTTTATTTTGCTTTCATATTTTCTACCCACTTCAAGTGGTTGAGTACTAGCACTGATTCTTGAACATAGGTAGACAGGTAATATTTTGAAAGCTGTGGTTACAAACTACATCTCTTATCTTCTTGAAATGAAAGCATGGAATTTGCCATTGAGTACTTTCCTCTGATAAAGATAAGATAAGGATGTGACTACACATACAAATAATTACACAGAAATACTCATTTGAGAGGATATATACCGCTCTACAAAAAAGAAAATATGAAAGCAGTCCATATCTTTAATGTAATATGCATATCACTAACGTGATAATTTTGCAAAAAATAAGGAATGAAACTGTGGCTAAGCAAGAAACCGTGTAGGTCAGAGTGCCTTAAAAGATTACCTTCCTGGGTAATGCTGGCAAAGACCACCTAACTCGATTTTGCAGAGGAACACAAATCTTGGAAATTGTATTTAAAAAGTAAATAGCTCTGATAATTTGGAATGACAGTGGTGGAATGTAACTTTTGGAAATCCAAAAAGAATATGATGGTTTGTCAACAAATACCTTTGTGGTTTTTGTCTGTTCTTGATTAGCCTCTTTTGCTCCCTATGCCTGTTCTTGTGTCAGCTCTCCCTGTTTCTTGACAAGTCCTTTACTATGTGTTCAGTCTGTAATGTAAAACCTTGGCAGACATAGATGGATGTAATCTCCAAATGTTAGCTACCTAAGCTGCTTTACTCCTCCTTGCGCCCATGAACTTTCTAGGCGTACATTGAAAATGTGCATTTCCTGTTTCCTTAGTAGCAGTAGGGCATATTACTTCTGACTGTCAGAGATTACAAGTTCTTCTCCAAATAATAATTTAAACATCAGGAACTGATGTAATTTTAAAATTGGTTTTGAAATATGTGAATCTTATGAAAGATCTGGTTCTGGGATAAAACTTAATTAAGTGGTCACAAGATGATTCAATTTAAGATAAAGGGGAAAATTAAGGTAGTTTTGCAACTGAGCTCCCTGATTTTGAAAGCAGAAGTGGTGACGATTTCACAGGACTTTATCACTGAAATCAGCTGCATGAAGTTTAGGGAATTGAATGTAGAAGTCTGTAACCTGCAGCTATACAAAAAAGCAGATGAAACCTATTGGACGAATAGGAAAAAAGTGAGTACCAGAGACTATTTTAGCCTGATAAACTACTTTTCCATAGTACAGAATGCAGTGGGGTAACATTAGGAATGCCAAAAATCAAACTGACTCAAAGTTCACAGAAGAGAACTTCAAAGTAAATGACAAAAGATCTTGAGATGTACAAAGTATCTGAGGACAAAGAAAGGAAAGTTTGATCAACTGTATGGAAATGTGATGTTGGCGTGAACCCAAAATGAAAGGTTGGATCCAATAAGAGATGTGGGTTGTATACTAATCAACACTCAGTCAGGAGTGCCCATGCAGTTATTTGTTATGCATTGACTGAGGAGAGGTAAGTACTGTTAATGCAATTTGTAGCACCGGCAGGCTGTATTGTTCAGGCATATGTGAGACTTAACAGAGAGCACAAAAGGGTGCTCTAAAATGATGTTTGTCTTCTGGGTTTAAGCATCCTATTAAGGGTTACAGAAAGTGCCCCAGTGAGGCCTGGATTGGTTCTATGCTTAGTACATACCTTATACTTTGGGATGCAGGTGACTGTCTCATGGCTTCCTAGGCTAAGAGAGAGAAGAGGAATAAATGGAAAAAAGCAACAGTCAGTTCTGCAGAATAATATGTTAATTAAAGGAGTCAGCAAAGATGTGACTGGAATGACATCCCATTCCTCGACCTGTGTAAATCCAAACTTCCAGCCCCTAGGTAAATCTGGCAGACTCCATGATAAGTGAATTAGGGAGCAAGTGTGCTGGAGACACACTTCAGCCCCTGCCCTTGGCAGCCACACAGCTGCCAATGCAAGATTCATGATTTCAGAAAAAACATTAGACCTGACTTTGGGGTCTAACAAGTAAGTGATGTAGTCAGACAGGGAGACACCTAACATCATCTCATCTTTCAGTTCTTGTTATATCCAGTGAAACAGGATAAAGGCTAAAACAATTTTGGTGTGAGGAACCATCCAAACACAGGCTGATGTAGAGTCATAAGCTTGTGTTATCTTTATCGCTCAAAATAGTAAAGCAGAAAAGCTTCCATCTGGCTTGTTCACCCTTCATAATGGATACCAGCACTTAGTGGGACACAAAGTCCTTCTGCGGTGCTCAAAACTTTTTGAGAGTCTTCAGCGTGATGTTAAAGCAAAAAGTGACACAGCAGCTTTATAATTTCCACATGAGTGAGGAAATCAATGCCTCTTGCTGTACAGTGCAGAAGCAATCTGTGCAGGGTTTGCTTTGTGAATGCAGATTTGGGCGCTTTCTACTGTGGCAATGCTTCAGTGCTTTTGTATCCTTCAGTTTCCAAAATGTGACTGCAGTGTGACCACGCTTCTGGAACTGCTTCTTTCTACCATGGCCTAGAGGGAGTCACTGTCACTAGGCCAGTCTCACAAATTAAAAATTCCTGCATCTCTAATGACTGGATCATCTGCAAAATCTTTTTCCAAAGGCAAATTTAATTTCCAAATTCTAATTTCCAAATGTTTCAAAGTAACAGAAGTCCCATTCTCTGCTGGAGAAAAGGAACAGCAGGTCTACCAGTTCCCCTGTTTCTTGAAGTTTGAATAGGAGCAGAGCTTTTACCTTCCTCAGGAGAGAGTTGTAAATCTTTTGATTACCTCAGGGCTCAGATGGAGCAAAGCCAACAGATTTGCTAAGGTGTATGACCTGACCTGTATTTAGAAACTCAGGCTTGGTGTTCGTGTAGACAGTATCTACTTCAAAATCTCTCTTATGTTTTCCATACAGTTTCAAATAGATGCAGTGCTTTAAACTGCAAGGCAGTAGTGTTACTCCTTATTTAAAATGCAAACAACACGACTTTAAAAAGCTCAGTTCTTCTTTAAAACTCCATTGCAATGATTTTGTTGAAAAATCTTTAATGGATTCAATTCGGGCATGCTACAAGTGTGCCACAGATTGGGCTTAAGAGGTGTTAATCTGTTAAAGGCATACCCAGCAAAACAGCATTAGCAAACAAGGCTTTTGGTATTGGCTGGATGTCCTGTGACTCTTCTGCAGAGATGGCCCCAGCAGTCTAGCCTGCTTGCTCTGGGGGAGGGAAAAATACTTCCCAGGACTCTTAGAGAGGCATGCAGGCTGCCAGAGCTGGCAAAGTGGAAAGGCACCATCTGTGACAGAATACTAACTTTGCTGTTCCGTGTCTGAGAAA
Organism: Psilopsiagon aymara; assembly: GCA_024733675.1. NCBI lineage: Eukaryota > Metazoa > Chordata > Aves > Psittaciformes > Psittacidae > Psilopsiagon > Psilopsiagon aymara. The sequence goes on from JANRGW010023350.1 coordinate 56,426, forward strand.
AGAAATCTTCCTGGGTTTGCCCTGGAAGAATACCAAAGCCTGGTTTTGGCAGAAGGCTGTGCTTGTGACAAACTGTGAGCTCCTTCTGCAGCAAGGGTGAAAAACAGAAACAGGCCTTGAGGCATGCAGGGAGCTTACATATCTTGGTTTATCCTTGGGGCTTTCTCATTAGATAGTTGTATGTTGTTCTAACCACATTAGCTGGCTGAGTTGCCTTGGCTGAGTTGGCTGGAGGCAAAAGCTATAGGCAAAAAAGCCCATTTAATTTAGGAGTCTACTGTGAAAGGTATAGCCAGGAAAGTTTCATCTGATATTGCGGAATCTTTCAGACCCCTGGCAGTCACGTTCCACTATCCAACGCCAAATTTCTGAGTTTTCTACAATGATCTGAGGGTGACAGTCCCTATGTTACTCTGTCTTGAGAGACCCACAAGGAGTATGGGGTTGCCTTTCTCTGGGTGCGGGGTAGAAGGGTCTTGCCCATGACCTTTATGAGGAGAATGAAAATGTTCTATGAGCAATGGTAACTGACTTCTATTGGGTTGCAAACACGTCTTGTTGCAGATAGGCATTACTGCCCAAAGAACTCCTTTCTCCTGGCTTTGCCTGTGCCCCCAAGAGGACGTGCCCTCTGCCAGCCAGTAATCTGAGTTCTTCTGAATTCAGAGCACCCAGAAAGAGGCATGCAGGCTTCCTGCCAAAAGCCAGAGGTGGAGGGAAGCACATGGCTCACTGTAGGATAGGGTGGGGAGGCAGAAAGGTCCTGCCCTATGCCAGCATTTGGGCAGGCTGGGCTTACGGGAATGGGTTCAGGTCAGTGACTCTGGCAGGGCTGCCAGGTATACCTCAGGAAATCCTCCAGAGGACAATATAGAAGGCTGTTAGCCTGGAGGACTGGTCCTTGATTTTTACGTCCTGTTTTCCTATTAGACCTTGATGGATAAAGGCACAAGGTGGCTGTGTAACATGGTCAGCCGGTGCACATGGTGCACACATATGGAGCATGTGGTACAGGCACTGTGTGGGAGAGGTGGGAAGTGTGGTACAAGTAAGATGCCACACCTCTGGGCCCTGTCACTGCAATAGATTTGCAGCATACACAGTATTCTCTTAGGGAAAACTGCCTAATTGAGTAGCTCTTCCTTTTTAAAAATAGTTGTTGCAGGTGTTATTGGTGCTGCTTATCTTCCATGCTATGGTTAAAGCACTTGAACAAGTGTGCATTTCGTGTGCATAGCAGGGATAAGTGGCATCCTATTTCTTTGTAGTTAAAAAAAAACACAAACAAAACCACTCACATTTAAATATTTAAGTTTTTTTTTTTTCTATTTTTAGTTGCCTGCTGTGATATTTCATGTCAGATCTGTTTCTGGGCAGGAGAGGAGATCAACTAGAGGGAGGCAGTTATGTGTAGCTGTTCAGGGAAGTGGCTGCATCTATGTTTGTGTAAGGGTAAATGAAGTGCATGCCTTTGATCTCCATTGCATCCTCTGACTAATATAGAAATGTAATAATTAAAATCTGCTTATAATAAAAGTGAAAAGGTTAATTATTCCAGTGCCTGTGCAGATGTTATTGGTAATGCTTTTTATGCGAAAGAACATGAGTAAAGCAGACTCTGGACTTTCAAAGAGACAAAAGAAAGGAAGAACCCCAATAGTGTGCCAAGTTTTAAAAAGGGAAAGAAAAATAGACTGAGAGGGTAGAGTGAAAAAGCAAATATTAGAAACTATGAAAAAAATCTTGTCACTACCACATTCATTAGAAAAATTCTATTCTTGAGCACCCTTTGTAAAATATCGAAGTTTTGTACCCAGCAACAAATAAGGAACACGAATGAAACCAGGATGGTTGAATTACATTACATATTGCTTCAGTTAAGTCTTGAGTGACTTGCATCCTCAGCCTATAAATGCACTGATTCTAGAAGATAAAAATGCCCTTTTATGGGAGCAGATGAGTAGAAATCTTTGAAACAGATACCACTCAAAATCCAGTAATAAATATAACATCCTTGGTTTGAAAAGTCTACTTAGGGCAGCAATTCTCAGAAGGTTTCATGTGAGAAGAGGCATGAGCCGGGCAAGAGCTAGCGGGCCCTGGAGCTGAAAGGCAGGGCTGCTGAGTTATAGAAACAACAGGGAAAGTCAGGGATATCTGCCATGTGCCATCCAATTTTAATTCAGGAAAACCCCACATACCACATATACCACAAGATTCAGAAATGCTAGTTTGGAGTCAGTTTAAAAAGAAAACATGAACTTGTAGCCCTAGAGGAGCCAAAAAATGATGCCTGCTAGTCATGGAAAGGGGATGTTGATAAAAAGCCAAATAGTGATAAATTAAAATGTGGGCCCAGAGAAATGAAATGCAGCAAGAGATAACTTCAGGAGTAATAAAATCTAAATTAAAAGTTTGGGGTCTAACAAATTTTTAACTTAACATTTTAGAGGTGATAGATAGAGGAGGACTATCTGTTCTGTTGAGTCAGTACGAAAGGAAACACAGGGAAGGGGACATGCAGGGATCAAGATATGCCAAAGAGAAAAATAAAATATAATAATAATAAAAATAAATTATTTTCTGAATGTTCCTCGGATCATAGTTTTCTTGAAATATGTTGCAAAATGTTCAGTGGAAGACAAGTAATTCTGGCAAGCCAATTTGTTATGGATTTATGGAACTGTGTCAATAAAAATCCAAATTGAGATTGCAAAAGCAAAGAAAAATATTTTTTTTTATGTTCAATAAAATGTTTTTTATGTCAATAAAATGTTTTAATAATTCTATTTGAAATTACTTGTTCAGTTTGGAATTTCTTTTAAGATCAAAAATGTTAAGTGCTCAGACTCACAGTCTGAAAAAAATCTTTCTTCAACCTGAAATTGACCTTTTCTGTGAAATTGCCACCAAATAAGAATTAAAAAAGTATCATTCACATAGGTTCACCCATGCATCTAACCACCAAAAGAGCATCATTTTTCCACTTCCCTTACTGCTTTCACTCTCTATCTTCTGTCATTTATTGTCATTCAATCACGCCACCATTCATCCAAGCAAGAGCTGAACTGGGCTTGTTGCTGCATGATTAGGTCGCAAAACCTTTGAATTAACTGTTTCACTAAAGAAACCTGTTAGATTAAAGGCATAAATATAAAAGTGTTTAATCAAATATTTCTCCAGTGCAGTCAACCAGGAAAAAATGGTTGCCATGGCAGCTAAAATTTCCCTGTACAAGTGTTGGGAGCTGTGATAGTTCACTGGTCAAGCCACAAACTTGGGAGCCCCTGCTACTATAGACTTCTCCTTTGGAAGGAATGTAGGAATAGATAGGAATGTAGTATAGGTGTCTCTCTGCATCATTGTCTCTCTGCTTTCTTCTCTACTTGTTCAGCTGACACCAAATTTAAGTGTGTGGCTTTTTTAAAGTTGCAATCTGCTAAAGAACATGTACCTTTCTGTCTTCTGTATTGGTTCCTTGTTACTAGTACAAATTAGGTCCACCCTAAATATGCTTTGCAAATGCTTTTAGTATCATGTCCCATTGAGGAGATAAGGATGTGCCTAGCCTAAACATTTCAGTTTATGACCTGCAATAGTTCCCAGCTTGAAGTAAAATTCTGAACTTATGTACTGGCTATTGTAAGGAAGCATGAGCAGAAACTGAAATGCAGGCTTATATAGACATTTATGGAATTAGGCCGTTATATCACCACTGCTTTGATGTGTGATTTTTCTCCTTGTGGCAAAGGCAACGAGAACTGTTTCTGTTTCTTTTGTAATGATGCCACACTTTGACAGAAAAGTACATTATGTGAAATGTCACCTAGTTCACATAAAAGTGACAACGTGTCACTTTATATGTGATCTGGACTCCCAGCAGCTCAAATCCTTCTGAATAAGTAAGAGTTGCAGAGATGCTTAGTGATGTATTTCATATTTAGACTTACCTGAAGGACTGTACAAAGAATGGGAACAGGCTGTGGAGCCCGCTGCGAGTTCAGTAGGATGCTAGCTTTGTTTTCATTTCCAAAAGTCCTATTTACTCCTATTTAACTGTTTGAGTACTGTCACTCCAATTTATGTTTAGATATGTCCCACAAAACATCTGGGCGTACTGAGTCATTCCTGCTTAGTAGAAACTCTGCAGGAGGAAGTGAAGAGCACTTACCCGGATCACCTACTTACAAATGTTCCAATGCAGAAATTAATAATGCCACATTTCTCTTATACAGGGTGGGCCTTCTTCCTTCACACAATGACCTTCCTATAAGGAAATATAATTCTTACAAAATTCCTAAAGGAAAACATTTTTTTAAAATTTTGCAGGTTAAATGACTCATTTAAAGGGTCATTGTTTAATGCATAGAACAAAAGCTGGCAAGATTATTCTTATTCTTTTCCTGTGATAACGTAGCTTCTGGAAATGCTGCTCCTGAAGTAGAAGCACTATGCCAGTACTGGACAATTAAAGAATGAAAAGGATAGTCAATGCCCAGAGGAGCTCAGCATTCAACTATGAAGACAGTGATTTGTCCAATCCTCTTGTTAACTCTGCATTGTAAAGATTATGTGTCAGGAAAATGACTGTTCACTCTCCATTTTCCTCTGTTGAGAAGGGCAGGAAGGAAGAGTCATCAGCATAGGTGCCACGGTGAAGGAGGTATTCAAAAATCTCATCTACACTGCTAGCAGCATGGTAGGTTTATGGAAAACTAATTCATTCAGAGGCTCTCGTTAGCTGTTGCCTGCACTTAGGGGGTGGGAAGCTTTGGTGTTTCCTTTTAGTTACTGCCAGAGAGAGAGGTGCTGCTTTTGTGCAATCCACTGATGGCTGGTCACCTCCTTTGAAGATGATCCAGAGAAGAAAGGAGCACACGTGATAGCACCAACTTTCTGTGTCAGGAGAGACGACAGTGTAACATTTGGCTGCTGTGGAGTGTATTTTGAAGGGTATGAAATATATTTAGTTACAGAAACAGAACTCCAGCAATATAGCCTAAAGCCATCCCATGCACAGAGATATGAACCTATAAATATACACACAAATCTATCCCACCTATTACTGCCTGGTCACAACCAAGAGAATTTATAAGAGAGTTTCCTCCCTGTCAATTTGGTCTTGAATTTCAGATGTTGTCAAGACCTGATGCATATTGGTGGCAGCTATTTGACACTTCACCATCTGCTGGTCATTTTAGTACCTGACACAACCGTCCTCCTTACCTGTCCCCCTTTCCTGGTTAACCTCATCTCTTTTATCATGCTCAGTCTTCTACCCTTCTACCTCATTTTCCTTGCTTCTCCCTCTGGCACCAGTTTGGACCCACAGCCTCTGTAAGCCTTGGAGAATACTTGTCCCCTTCTTACGTACAGCCTTTCTTCTGTTCTTATTCTCTGTGGTTCATCTAGCAGTCCTTACTACCACAACTGTTGTTCTTCTGCTGACATTTCTAACTTTGTGGTTACTTCTCCCTGTGCTGTGCCTGGAACTACTGCTCCTCTTCTGAAAACATCCACAGCCTTTTTACGTCTTTCTGGTCTAGGGTATAAAGGTTGAAAGGCCATCAGAATGAAGATGCAGGCAGAGGATTTGATCAGAACAGAATTGTCTGGTAAGAATGAAGACACTGATAAAGAAAAAGATTAAGATTTAATGAATACAAACATGGCTACAGAATTCCCAGGAATGCTTTGCATTTTAAAAGCAAAAGGAGAACGTGCATATGTGTAAATTTACATCTGGCCAGTTCAAGCCATAGCATGGGAGTTCTCCCAGATCTCTCACCAACACTAACCTTTTGCACATTAGCAAACGCAAGTACCTCTTTTTCTTATCTCCCACAGAATAGGACACTGTGGGTTAGTTTGGTGTGATGCATCTGAGACCATAATGTTCCCCTCTCTTTTTTACATTTACCCACCTGCCTGTTCTCTCTGGACTACATCCAGGAAGTGCCTGGCCCACAGGAAGTACCATGAAGTGCAGAATATAAGGTGCACATCCCCAAGGTAACAGAGAGTACTGTAAACACATATCTCCAGTCTGTTCTCTGCTTTGTCTTCCATAAACTATTGCTAAATTCAGGTTCCCAGTGCTTGCCTTCCAAGTACACTGTTGCTCGTTCTCAGAGATCTAAATAAGTGCCTCAATGACTCATGCAAACATCTTTCCACCACAGAAGAAATATAATGTCCCTCTGTAAGAGCAAGCTTTCCTATGTAGAAGACAAAATTTTCTACCTTGGTTTGTCTGAGGCTGAGAAACAAATAGTCACAGCAAGGGAGCTCTAAGGAAGACCTCACTGCCTTCTGCTCTAACCACAGTATGTAATGCTTCAAGCTTTTTTTCTGTAACCTAAACACAGCTGTGGGCATACTAGCTTGAAGTTGCACTAAATCAAAACAGATTGAGAGCAAGAATAAACAACACTTGACATGTTAGTCATGGTACTTAACATGTTGCTAGAAGATACCCAGATTAAACAGTGATTAAGATGTTGTAAGAATATACACACAGAAAAACAGTGGGTATGTAAATATCCTTGGTGCCTGTGAGGCAATATTTATAGGCATTTGAATTATAGGTTGGAAATTATGTCGGAATTAGGTTGGAAAAGGCCTTTAAATTCATTGAGTCCAACTGTTAATCCAACACTGCCTAATCCACCACTAAACCATGTCCCAGATACCACATCTAAACACCTTTTAAATCCCTCCAGGTATAGTGACTCCACCACTTCTCAGCAGCCTGTTCCAGTGCTTGGAAACCCTTTCAGGAAAGGCATTTTTCCTAATATCTAATCTAAACCTCCCCTGGCACAACTTGAGGCCATTCCCTCTTGTCCTGTCACTTACTACCGAGGGATAAAGAGACTGACACTGACCTCAGTAGAACCTCTCTTCAGGTAGTTGTAGAGAGCAAGATGTCTCCCCTCAGCCTCCTTTTCTCCAGACTAAACAATTTTTGATACTTGATTTTGCTTAAATTTACCATTTTAATGTAAACCAAATAAAGAAATTAGCACAAATATAATACAATAATTACATTACAAATCTTATAAAATTCTGGCTCACAAAATGCATGTGATTCAGAAAAATCTTTCTATAGTCTTCTTATGTAGTCCACCCTTGCTAAAAATACCCCAGACACATGTTAGGCTGCCAAGAAAGAATTAAGAAGAGCTTTGCCAGTAGTGTGTGGTTAGGTGAGGAGGATATGAGGATATCCTGCAGGCCAAGGATATATGGACCCCAAAAATTACCTTTTGGGAGCTCTGCATTGGCAGGTAACTGGTGGTCTGCTGAGAGCTGTGCCCAGCAGTGCTGGAGAAACTTCTCTTTCTTCTTTTTCTGATGCCCCAGAAAAGTGGGAATTCTGTGTGACCCAAACAAAGTCAGGCCATGGACCTACATGTGCTAGATCCTTGTGAGACAGCTGAGAGCTAAGGAAGACCTAGTGTTGACAGACTGCACTGGCCAAGGCTGAGAGCGACTATGTTTGCAGTCATTTGACATTGTTTGTGTTCTGATTTGACTGTCAATACTTCAAAGTAAATGTTTCATATCCAGGTCACAAAATATGTGATGTACTTTGAAGATGGCTCTGCTGGTCTTAGCTCATTTCCTTTAGAACAGAACTGCATTTCCCCTTTTCATGGGTCTCTAGCTTTCCAGTAAAGTATTGTAAACTGAGTAAAGCATCCTCTTTTTTCTCAGCAGAAAAATGAAGAAAAAATAAGACTTTTTTTTAGTTTTTATTTTTAATTATTATTATCTTCCTGTGCTCACCATCTTTCTAGAAAGCATGGTCTCTTTCTGTGCCTTCTGTTATCTGAAGTTAACAGTATATGCACACACAGTGGTATTTGACTTTGCATTGTGAGGTTCTTATTAAAGGTAGAAATCAAGTTTTCAGAGTGCAGTGTGAGCGTGTTTCTTTCGCTATTAAAATTTATGTGAGTGCTTAATTTTGGGACCTCTAAATATTATTGCACTTGTCAGTATTCTAGTTATTTTCCACCTTCATCCAGGATGCTGGATGACATTAGACTTTTGGTTAGGCCATTGCTGGCAGTAAGTACTATCCAGGCATCTCAGAGAAAAGTGAAAAAAAACCCCAAAACCCAGATATATTTTTTAGAGTCACTGTTCTTGGAAGAAATTTGAAGATCTCTAGTGTATAGATCTGAAAGTGTGCAGATCTATAGACCTGAAGTCACCATCTGCAATTACTGTTTTGAGGTTGGAAGTACTGTCTTATAACAAAATAAATTCTTTTAATTATGTCCCACATCCCATCATAGTTGGTAATCCCAGTTGTGCAAAAGCCACACTGTGCCACTCAACTTAAGCAGGCTTTTCTGTGGCTTTATGTTACAGAAGAAAAAAACCTCAGATCAATGTAGTAACCTATGAATTTGTCTGTGTTGTCTTCTGTCCCCTGGATGTTGCCAAAAATAACTTTCTTAACTAGAAGTCTGGGAATGCCAAATGAAATACAATGAGGATCCAGATGATCTTGACAGTGATGTTTTGTTATGAAAAGTGACTTATATGCCTTTTCTTCTGGACCTTGTTGATTATTTGTGTTGTTATTAGAGGGAAAGGAATTCTTCTGGGAAGAAAGGCAGTTCTGTTTGATCATCTGTACATTGTCTATTTTTCTGACTTTAGAAGAGTGGCTTCAAGAACAACCGGAAACATCTGGCACATAACGGTGGACCTATTGACTGTTTTGCTGTGCAACTTGTAAATGCCTGAGTGCTCATGATCTGTTTTTTCCTTTCTTCTTTACTCCTCAGGCAAGGGAAACCTTCCATGGCTCCACTTCTGATGTCTCTCCTCTCCCTCTTGCCTATCCAGGTTGACACTAAATGAAAGAGATCATGCAACAGAAATCATGTTGTGTAAGGAAATGTGGAAAATGCAAGAGAATGCTGTAATCAAGAAAAGCTTTGAAAGAAGTACAGGTTTTACTAACTCAATTGGAAAAATGTCGTTTGTTTGTTCCTAGTCACTTTTGAAAACAGAGGTTTCTAACCAAAGCCACTTAAATTCCGCATTTTTCAGTGTTGTATGTCCTAAATGTTGCTGTAGATAATCAAGACAAAATTTGTACTTGAATCAAGATCTTTCGATCCTCCAATCTGTACATCAAGGGCACAGTATCACTGGAATCAGACTTACATGAATGGAAGTGGAAATCTACCATTCACCTCCAGGCTCTGGGAAGAGGTTTGAAAAAGTAATTTCCCCTTTGTTGTGTAGAAGTCATGACAATACCCTGGCAATCTTGCCTAGTCAAATGAGTCCATGGGCACTGGCTTTCACAGAAAACACAGATGTCAGGTGGCCAGCTAATCCAGTTTCTTCCCTTGGACTTATGTGGCCTATGTTGAGCACACATCATGACAGAGATTATAGAAACATAGAATCATAGAATATCTCAAGGTAGAAGGGACACAGCAGTATCATTGAGTTCAACTCCCTGCTCCTCGCAGAAGCAATCTAATCTGTTTTTTAAATGTCAGGGATGAGAAGTCTTCATTTCCCCAGGCCATCAGAGTCTGCACAATACTCATACAAGTTTGTTTTCTGTTTGCTGACTCACCCTTGCCCTGAAACTAGTTCAATTTAATTTTTCTGTTACTGTAATTCACTGTCGCTTGGAGATTATCCTGGGCTGTGTGGGCTAGCATTAAGCTAAAAGAGCAAGAGATCAGGATAGGAAAAAGTCAAATGAAGGGCAAGATTTTCTGCAGCATACTGTTTGAAAGAGAACGTAAAGAAAGACTTTGCTCTTCAGAAGCTGTATTATCAATATTAGAGATGTGGGTTAAAAAATTGAACACCTGAAACTGTAATGAATACAAGCAGGAAGTTTAATGTCTATTACCTTGTGAGACTAGAACAGTGAAATAAGCTCCTAGCTGCTTAGGAATATAGGAGGGAGGGCTAGTAGCTCAGGACAGCAATATCGTAAAAGCACATGGTTTGGTGTTTTAACTAATAGTACAGGGAGCTGCTGTTGAAGGCCTGCTGCAAGCTCATCCACATTTCTGGACAGAAATACCAGTCTCTAAGAATCTGTGCAAGAAGTACAGAGATGAAATAGGGGCAGCTGAAGAGGTGATAGGTGTGTAAATTTAAACCTTCAGTACATTTTCCGATGGTTTTCTGCTGCATCAAATATTTACTAGAAAGTAACTGGTTTTGAATCTTAGCAGATAATCAACACAAACTATTTGCTATGGATAAATGATTTTAACATACTTTTGTGTAAAGCAGGTAAGTGGACATCCAAACATCAAAAGAAGTAAAGTATGAAAGTTTTCAGAAATATATAGTGTGTGTATGTCTCTGTGTGTGTGACAATTAGAAAGACAAATTCAAATGGAAATTAAAAGTTCTTTAGGGAGAATCATATTGGCCAAAATAACCTTACTGTGGTAGTCAAAGATGTAGAGGACTCTGGCTTAAAATCCAGACTGATTTAGCAGTGAAGACTGTAAGGGTGAGATTCAGTAGTTTAAACATAGGTGCCTGCTGTCAGTTATAAGGCATCAGAGACGTGAGCGTGGGATGGGCAGATGTAACACAGTTAATGGAAGACCTGAAACCTGGAGTGGTAACTTGTGGCTGAGTGGAATACCCCAACATGTCTAAGATGGAAGAAGGCACTTATGCTTAGACACCTGAACTGCACCTCGATTTAAAGAGAATGAGTAAGTCAATTAGTGTAAATAAGAAACTGTGGTATGTATAAAATTAACATGGGGATGCAGCAAAAGATATGAGGAAAATAGAGATGGCTAGAGGGGTAACAAGAAGAAATAGGAAGAGCAGCTGAGGAAGACTTGGTAGACCAAGTGGAAGACCACACTGATCACCAGACTGAAATCACAAAACTACTTACAGCTTGGGTGTGCAGCACTGACATTTGTGTTCTGCAGCTGAACAAGAATAGGCTGCTATGTCTGTATTGCAGAAGGATGAGAAGCTACTCTCTGGTGGATACGTCAGCAAGATGATGAAACAGGCCACCGGATAGTGACAAGCTGGGCTCACAGCCAGTGGGACAGCCTGCGTTCTTGCCCATGGCATGGCAGCAAATAAGGCTGCCTGTTTGTTTTCTCAGGCAGGCATACAGTCTGCCTTTCTGCCTGGCTTCAATCAAAAAAACATTAAACTCAAACAATGTACTGTTGTAAAGCCTTCGCATTCTGCTCTCATAGCTTGTCTCTGGGAAACTAGTCCTTCTGATGTCTTTCAAACAGCTTTGAATCTGGCTCTGTTCCTAGCACTGCCTCAGAGACACCATGTAGTGCTCAGCAAATCTTTCATATGTTGTTTTCAGACACACTCATGCACATGTTCTGGTTCTCTAGGTGTCTCTCAAGGCCCTGTGGTATTTCAGGTGAAACTGTTCAGCCCTGAAATCAATAGCTGCTTGTCTGAAAGCGAAAGGTTATAGTGCTACGTACTCCACAAGAGTAAGCTCTCTTATTGCATAATGGCAGTTTCCTATTACATAATCCTAGTGAAGTTCCTACTGCATAATGGGGATCAATGGCTATATTTCACCTTAAGGTCCACACACATTTTCATTCACCATCTGGGATTCGGTTGGAACTGCCCAATTATCTTCTCAGGGCTCTCAGAACAGCAGTTTGTGAACTCCTGGTACTCTAGTGATAAGTGCCATAAAAATGCACATGAAGAAACTTGTCAGTCTGACTGCATTCAGAATGAGAGTAGAGCAAGCGCTTCAAGCCACACATCATACAGATGCTTACTGAGTGACTATGGTCTTTCTTGTGAAGTGAATAAACAGGGAATCTTGCGTGTTTTCATGTTGTGACACCCTCTGTGATCATAGAATTGATTTCCTTAGCACAATGTATAGGCATAACAGGTTTAATTCAGATGCCACTAACCTTAATTTGGCCATTATCCTATTTGACTAGTTGGCTTTGATAGATTGTTACCCATATTGCAGATTTACTAAGCTGCACTTTGATTAGTTTGTTTGTATCTTGCTTTTCTTTCTAAAACAGAAAAAAGACTATTAATTTCATTACTCTGTTATTTTCCCTTCCTCTTCCCATTCATATGCAGTCTCAGATTTTCTTGAGCATCTTCGTTGCTAATTGCTTCTTTATTACTGCATTGGTTTCTAATGGTTATTTGCACACTTGACAGTTACAGATTCATTTGGCTTTCAGGATATTATGGGGTTTGTTGGATTTTATTTTCCCCTTCCTTTTTATTTTTCCCTTCTCCAAGATTTTTCAGGGTGTTTCGTTTTGGACTTATAAGTAAACACTAGTATCTATTTTAAAACTAAGTAGTGCCACCATTTGTCACTGATAAGTCTGGCAAAGGAAAAATGTACTTCTTAAGGTTTGATCTTTGTCCTTTTCCTACCATTACAATCACACCGCAAAAAAAAAAAAAAACCACTTTAATATTTTACTTTAATACTTTTAACTGAATTTTTAAGATAAATGTTCATGACCAGTATTCTATTTCCTTGCCCAAACTAAGAAATGTTTGGATAATCTTTCATTGCATATCCACTTCACAAAGGTAATGAATGCTTCATGAAGAGGAGTCAATTTTAGATTTACATCTTCCTTTCTCTCACTGCTTGACTCAAACTTTACTGGTGGTTTGGGACTTGCACTGGGCTGTCATACCTTTTAACTCTCTTACTAGTATCAGGTTAGACAAATTTGCTTCCCAGAAATCTAAACCTGCCAGATTTTGATGGTCAGAACTTATCTTCATAAGTTTTGGGAGATGATTTAAATTAATTATTCAGATTCTGGGATACAAAAGCACTCTTTCCTTAAAGCATGTCCTTTCAAACCACTGCACCATTTCTGTAAGTTTATTTCCTCGTTTTAATCTAGAAGGATCTACAGCTGTTGACAGGTCTACTACTTAGTGCTTGCAAAATTCTGTGGTGCGTTGTCTATGCTCAAGCAACGCATGCTGCTGCCAACCTCATCAGTATTCACTGACAGCAAGCTTAAGTTTGATTTGTCTGACTTACAGTTATCATAACATTCTTGCAAGCGTGAACTGATGCTGTTCCTTCACTAATACAGTGTGGCCCAGACTCTACCCCTCTTTTATCTCAACAATGCTTCAACTCCAATGCCTCTAAGGTAAGTCAGATGCCACTCCTGTAAACTGTTTCACTGGCAATGCATTTTAACGGGAAGAGACAGGGCTGATTGTTGCTGGGGGCATGAGATGAATACACAGAACATAAGAGTGGTGCTTGTCTTGGGGCTGGCTTATCTGGGCTGGGAAGCAGCTCAGGAGCTCAGGGTTGCAATTAGTTGTACAAGGTCTGGTTGCATGATACAGCTGCGTATACCAGGGGTCAACACTAGGTCCAACCTGAGATACAGGAGGTTCCTTCTGAACAGTGTGAGGGTGGTCAAGCACTGGCACAGGTTGCCCAGAGAAGTTGTGGAGACCTTGGAGATCTTCAAAATGTATATGGGCATGGACCTGACAACTGTCTTTAGGCTATCTTGTTCAAGCAGTGGGTTGGACCAGGTGAACTCAGAGGTCCTGTCCAACCACAGCCATCCTGTGATTCTGAGAGGACAGAAAAATAGCCAGTACGGCAGGTACCCATACTGCTAGTTGTTGTCATGGAGATTAGCAGTTACTTGGTAAAGATATATGCCCTGCAGTCTCTTGCAGTTTTCTCTGCTCTCTTCAGCTGTACTCCCTGTGGCAAGCCAGAGTGGCAGTACTGGAGAGGAGTCTGGTGGTCACTTGCTGAACTTTTGAGAACGGCTTCAAGGATTTCTGCAATGTACCATCTCCTGGAATATTTAATTACTGCTACTAACTATTCCTTCCTTTGTACCACCAAACTATCCTGAATGTTCTTAAACGATGAGGAGTCTTTGTGTTTGGTTTTTTTTTGTTTGTTTGTTTTGGGTTTTGGTTTTTTTTTGGTTGGTTCACAAAATCATAGAATGGTTTGAATTGGAAGGGACCTTAAATCTCATCCAGTTCCAAATCCCTGCCATGGGAAGGGACACCTTCCACTAGACCAGGTTGCTCCAAGCCCCATCCAACCTGGTCTTGAACACTGCCAGGGATGAGGCAATAGAACCATCTGCAACAACTGGGAAGGAGAGGTGACAGCAAGCATCGCTGGTGACGTTTGGTCCTATCAAGTGGACTCGCCCCTGACCCTCAGTGTGTTTTTCTACCCCAAAAGGCGCTTGGCACCGTGCTCTTTGAGGAGATGGTTTCCACTTGGAAAGGACACACACAGAGGAGAGAAAGCAGCAGCAGAAGAGCGCAGCTCCCCCAGCCCTCGTCCCCCGCCGATGGAGGCGCGGCCGGTCCGAGAGGCGGCTCCCACC